>JAEAOA010001888.1:365000-472500 GCA_016746295.1 Potamilus streckersoni | reverse complement strand
TATATGTCCGTATATACCAGCATACATTACTACACATCTCATTTACATTTGGCTAGTCGATTCAGTTAAACATGGCATAATATCTATTAAATCTAGTACATTGAGGTAACCTGCATGATTTTTTAAATATTACGAAGTCATACATAAATATACACTTGTCTTTAGGTCGCGATAACAAATATCATCTCACAAAGAGAATAAATTCCTATATCATAAGAAATATGATACATTTGTATATTAGGGTTGAAATACTGCATATTTTCATTCTTCGAGGTACATCATAAATCCCAATGAAATTATACACATTGATTATTTAATCATAAGCAATCCATCAATTCTCTCAATTAACTAAAAAATTGAAAAATCAAAGAATTAAATAGCAAAAAACTTACAAACCAAAAGAATCCTATGAAATTAATAAACGATACATGCGTGAATCATATATCAACACATCTTCAAAAAACAAACCTATCAAATGCAATAGAGTAATAAATGGAAATTAAAATGCAGTTTCTTTTCATACAACCGTGTTGCGAATTTGAAGAAATTCCGATTAAAAGATTGAGACCTAATCGGATGAACAAATTCAATTTATTTATAGCCTGTCCTACTTTTTAAGAAGCTGTCAGGCCCTTTTCTACGAGTCCCTTTATAACGAGGAAAACATTACTCTCTAGCTTTCCACTGAGTCTTCTCTCCAGAAAAAATTGGACTAAAGAACGTTGGGCAAGTTGTTTTCTAAATTTTCTGTTTCTCAAAGCGTCCGCGAGTAAATGGCACCGATCGCCTTGTTTCTCCATGACAAATCGAAATTAACTGTTCATAAAATTCTCTCCAAATAATCATGTCTATCATCATATTTCACTAGCCTAAAATATGCTGAAATTAGCTTCCTTTGAAAAATCAATTATTTGACGTGAGCCCGTTTTGAACTGATACGGTAGGAGTTCTATTGCACTTATGCCATTATATCAGTAAAATGACTCGGTCAAATGCCACTGAAGCTTAACTTAACCCTTTTATACGTTCAGATATGAAATAAAGAAAGAATCAGTGAAATTTCTCAGGACCTTTCTGGCTTGACTATGTTAACTTCTAAGCACAATTTATTTAATCTTAAGTTTCAGTAAGTTACAAAATTCGACACATCACACCTAGGTGGCGCTCTACAGTTTCGTATTTAGCATAGGGTTAAAATTTTAAAGAAAAAGAGTTTCCCCGGGTTGCCTCACTAGTTATACTGGTTATTTAAAAGAGACTTTGTATATCTTAGGTGTTGTTCAAAAAACCCTTCATTCCCTTTATTTTGATGTATGATTGATGGGTGTAATATGGGTTAGAGAATATACAGCTTGGCCTTACTCCAGATGTGCACCTTTCAAAAACGTGCTAGCTCTACTTGCTCATTTTCACTTCTCGAACTTCAGAGGTAAATTGTAAAAAAAAGAGCCGATAACTTTTTTTACATTTTATGTATTTGGTAATTCAGTCATTGCACTTTTAGAAGCTGGTATTATCTAGTTTGGCAAAATTCATTTTCCATATTTTAATAGCTGCCAAGAATAGTGTACTTTAGACAAATTTAGGTTGATTTTTGGAGCACAAGGGAGCAGTCATTTTAGTTAGCAGTGTCCCAAGATCATTTGAAATTTCCAAAAGAACAATATCCAAAGAAATTTCATCCACATTACATGAAAGTAGTATATAGTTATGCCAACATTCTCTGCACTGTGCATGTTTAAAATGCAAACAACTTCACCTTACATACAGCACTCTCTCAAAAGTACATAATAACTGGTGAGCGCCACCCTAGCAAAAAATCTGGGAAGAATTTGACCCAAGGCTGTCCTTACACACACACACACACACACACACACACACACACAGAGAGACACACACACACACACACACATATATACATATATATATATACATATACACATATACACACATATATATATACACATATACACATATATATATATACATATATACACATATATACACACACATATATATATATACACATATATACACACACACATATATATATATATTTATATATATATACACACATATATATATATATATATATATAGCAAGCACAAAATTAAAGCAAATACACATACATCATAAGACGACGTATGGGTCTTTAGCAAAGGTCCCTGGGACTTAAAAAGAGAGAAATTCCGATTAAAAGATTGAAACCTAATTGGATGAACAAACCTTTAGATACACCAGGAAAGCAAATACCCCGTCAAACATTTGATGCCTATATATTTTTTTTAATTCAAATTCTATTTCTAAAATTAATATGCATCATATCGTAGGGGGATAAACATACATGCGAAATATTTTTCTTTTTTTAAGGGGGGGGGGCAAAGAAAAGAACACAAAAAATCCCCAATGTAATATAGAGGTAAAACTTAGAGCGGTAGCTTCGAAGGAAAGAAAAGCATCGAAAAGGTCAGAAAGTTATTTGATCGATCTTTGCAGAATATTACGGCATCATAATTGTAGTTATTTGTAATATGTATACTCACTTAAATACTGGGATAATTTAGTATGTATGATTAACTTTGTAGTGTTTTATTTACATGCGTATTTGAAAAATTGGATTGAGTTTTACGTAAAGAATTATGTATATTGTTAGCATGTGGTTAGAATTAATTTTATAAATCGCTATTAGGTTACTTCATAGTAAACTAGTGTATTTATTAATGTCTTATGTTCGAGTTTTCAAATGCGTGAATTGTGAATTCGGAATGGTTGAGATATGTAAGATTAGTTACTAGGACGTATGAATATATCATAGCATGGATATTTGAATATTTTTGTACTTTGTATGAGTTATAATGGAAAGAAATTCGACTGATTATTGTGATATTGTTTAGTATAACGGGATTATGAATATGTACTGAAGTGACGCAATTTATTGATAAATGTACAAGAAGTAATTAAAACCGTGCTTTTATTATGACGTTATTTTACCATACAATAATGTATGAGTATTTCGATAAAAACGGATACGTGATCGAAGAAATTTAATAGCCGTTATCTGATTATAGGGTGTGTGAAGTGTGAGATGAAACGGCTAAGACAAAATATTGTACCGTCCTTGTGTTTTCACAAGAAGTTTTCTTTTAATGGATAGAACTTCCGGTTTAGTTGAGTCCCGAGTTTGCAAGAGAGAAGAAGGAAGTGAGGCTAGAAGAAGTCAGTCAACAAACGTTTAGTCGGTGGAAGAAGGTGGATAGAGGGTGGTGGAGGAGGAGGAAAAGTATTCTGGTGGCGAAGGTTGAGGAGGAGTCAAAGGAGTATAGATGGTATTTTTGTAATTTTTAACGTAGCTTTAACAATTTTTCAGTCATATTGCTACGATGTCTGCAGTGTGGCAGTTTATAGTGATGTCTAGCACTGGGGTATCATGCCGCAGACATGTAGCATGATGTCCCACCCAGTCACATTATCCTGACACCAGTCCGACCATTCCTAACACTAACCTCTTAATGCTGAGCGTCAAGAGAGGCAGCTGTTAGTACCATTTTTGTAAGTCTTTGGTATGACTCGACCGGGGATCGAACCCACGAACTCCCGCATTTGAGGCGGATGCTCTAACCACTGGGCCACCGGAGCGGTTAAGGAGTATAGAGAAGTCGAGGAGGAGAAGGAGTGTAGAGAAGTCGAGGAGGAAAAGAAGGAATTTCGAAATATTCGGTGATGAAGAGGAGAAGAAAATGGGAGATAGGAGAGAAGAATAGACAGATGAGTAGTATACAAATACAGGCGGAAATCTATCTCACACTACAAATCAAAGTGATGCAATTAAAGAGTCGAGCTGGAGGGATGTACATGGGAAGTTTGAAACATCTGATTATTTAATTGCTATTAAATTATTATTCATTGAATTTCACCCTTTTTTTAATAATTAACCATTTAACCGCCGGTGTTGCTGACTGAGGGCTAGACAATGTACATCTATCTTTCACTAATTTAACTTCCAGCAAAAATCTAGCCTGGGTGGGACTTATACAATAGTTTACATAAAATATTGGGATCAACCAACCCCAATCCCCCACAACCAAATCCTCACAGTGAAAAATATTTATGAGGACATCCTTCACAATTTTAATTTTATACTTTAAACATTTAAAAAAATTAACTATTAGAATTGATTTGCTATGGCGTCAGACGGATATTAACTAGGTGCTGATGCTACTACACATAGCGTATACGGACATGATGTCCTATATCTGTATACACTGCATGTATATTTTATGTAAGTGTTTTTGTTGGGTTTGCCCTGTCATTGCCAATAATTCGAATCCTCTTTCGTTTGGGAGACTTTTTAAACAAGCAGATGACAATGGTAAGCTTTTTATCAGTTTTGCGCACTGAAGTGTTGAACGGATTTAACTTTTCAAGTTGGCGATATGTAACATACACATCGTGTTTGATCTTCAAAGTAAGACCTGTCTGGAAGCTGCGTATATTTTCAAACTTTTCCGAACAAACTGTTGAACTTAACGTTGCCGTGCAAATGTAAAATTATCCATAATTGTTTTCATAAAGCACATTTTAATTTATTTTACAAACATAATTTGGGTTATGGCAGAGATCACTCATTGGAGGTAATAAAGTCACTGTTTCGGTCGTCATAGTGATACGGATAAAGAAATTTTAGTAGGCGGAAAAGATGTCGATTGTCGGAATGATTGCTTTCAACTTTTTTATATATAGGTATCCTAAATAATTACACTCACACGACTATTAGAAATGGCAGTAATATATAATCATCACTGCGTGATATTCTTGCATGATCCATTATTTTCAGACATAATTCTTTAAAACTACGAATTGTGATTTAAGAACTAAAGTTACATTTGTGCAGGCGTTATGAAGTCACAAAGCTGGACAATTGACTGCACACTACGTGAGCAACCGTAATGAAGTAAGTTCAGTTTTACAGAAAGTTATAACAAAAATGATGAAGAAATAATTAACAGAACTATAGTATAATCATAGTTTAAAAACATTGTCAAAGTACACAAAACAGCACATACATATTGCGGACATTTTATTTTCATACTTTAATACCAGATATATTTCAACATAAACTAAACAAGTGGCATTTGAACGAGTGGCGAACGAGTTAAAATATAAGTTTTTGCTGCCACACGATGAAATATATAGAATATTAAAGACTATTAAAGAAAGATAACATTTCAATTATACACCAGGCTTGCTTTAAAAAATCGAAGTTTTGAAGATTAAAGTCATTCTCCGGCAAAATACACTCACCCCCACCCCTTTTTCTTAAATTCACCTCACTTCCATAGGCTGTTGATATAAATATACACAACCTATGATTGGGTTGACATAGTCTGTCACAACAATAGTCATAGTCTGTCGCATAGTCTGTCACAATAATAGTCATATTCTGTCACATAGTCTATCATAATAATAGCCATAGTCTGTCACATAGTCTGTTACAATAATAGTCTGTCACATAGTCTATCACAATAAGTCATAGTCTGTCACAAAGTCTGTCAAATAGTTTGTCACAATAATAGTCATAGTCTGTCACATAGTCTGTCACAATAATAGTCAGTCTGTCACAGTCTGTCACAATAAGTCATAGTCTGTCACAAAGTCCGTCACATAGTCTGTCACAATAATAGTCATAATCTGTCACATAGTATGTCACAATAATAGTCAGTCTGTCATAGTCTATCACAATAAGTCATAGTCTGTCACAAAGTCTGTCACATAGTCTGTCACAATAATAGTCATAGTCTGTCACATAGTCTGTCACAATAAATTACATTTTTGTCCTTTTGTAAACTTTTCGACACTTTCTAAAAACAATGCGAGTCTTATTCATCAATACGATCTTATTCATCAATACGAGTCGTATTCATCAATACGAGTCTTATTCACTCTTATTCATCAATACGAGTCGTATTAATCAATACGAGTCGTATTCATTAATATGAGTCGTATTCATCAATACAAGTCATATTCATCAATACGAGTCGTATTCATCAATACGAGTCTTATTCATCAATACATGGCAGCGGATTTATCTTTATTGTCAAGGAAGTAAGGAAAACAATTTCAAGTGGTAACAATGGCATCAAGTCAGATTTCTTAATGATAGATTAATTTCCGTGTTTATAATGTATGGCGGTTTCTAGTTATTTCTTCCGTCTCACAAAATACTCTCATTTTGTATCGACATGTACAACTTTTGTGGGCAAACATCATCGAGAGCCGCATGACATGATGGGATCATTCATTTTCACAAATGAAATTATAAGAAAATATTTTTTTTTTTACATGTGAAAATATAAGGATATAGTTTTTCACATTGTAAAAATATAGGAATGAAAAAAATATTTTGCCAGTAAGCCTATATTTCAAAACTATATGTATAATAGACATAAAGTATTTCCTTGAAATTGTGTGCACGATTTTAACCATTCTGCCTTTGCGATTTTTTTTTAACAATTATTGAAATTTAATTTACATTGCGGTACTATCATGTAAATCTAAGCCAAAAAATTGCTTTTACCCTTGGCAAGGTAAAGTTTGACTGTATAGACTCGACCAAAGGTAACTTAAAGTGTTGTTTGAATTATTATACACTGTAGTCCAAACAAAACTTCTGCTCCGCAAAATTTGGTCCCGTATCCTGTTGATGTTCATGTAAAAAAAATGAGATTCCGATCATGACGCCATGACCACTAGGAACATGTGTACATACAATAAATGAGATTCGGATCACATTCTCATTACCATTAGGAACATGTGTACATACAATAAATGAGATTCGGATCAGATTGTCGTGACCACTAGGAACGTGTACATACAATAAATGAGATTCGGATCAGATTGTCATTACAATTAGGATCATGTGTACATACAATAAATGAGATTCGGATCAGATTGTCATTACCATTAGGAACATGTGTACATACAATAAATGAGATTCGGATCACATTCTCATTACCATTAGGAACATGTGTACATACAATAAATGAGATTCGGATCAGATTGTCATTACAATTAGGATCATGTGTACATACAATAAATGAGATTCGGATCAGATTGTCATTACCATTAGGAACATGTGTATATGCAATAAATGAGATTCGGATCAGATTGTCATTACCATTAGGATCATGTGTACATACAATAAATGAGATTCGGATCAGATTGTCATTACCATTAGGAACATGTGTACATGCAATAAATGAGATTCGGATCAGATTTTCATTAACATTAGGAAGATGTGTACATACAATAAATGAGATTCAGATCAGATTGTCGTGACCACTAGGAAGATGTGTTCATACCATAAATGAGATTCGGATCAGATTGTCATTACCAATAGGAACATGTGTACATGCAATAAATGAGATTCGGATCAGATTATCATTAACATTAGGAACATGTGTACATACAATAAATGATATTCGGATCAGATTGTCGTGACCTCTAGGAAGATGTGTACATACAATAAATGAGATTTGGCCCAGATTATCGTGACCATTAGGAACATGTACATACAATAAATGAGATTCGGATCAGATTTTCATTACCATTAGGAACATGTGTACATTCAATAAATGAGATTTGGATCAGATTGTCATTACCATTAGGAACATGTGTACAAACAATAAATGAGATTCGGATCAGATTGTCATTACCATTAGAAACATGTGTACATACAATAAATGAGATTCGGATCACATTCTCATTATCATTAGGAACATGTGTACATACAATAAATGAGATTCGGATCAGATTGTCATTACCATTAGGAACATGTGTACATTCAAAAAATGAGATTCGGATCAGATTGTCATTACCATTAGGAACATGTGTACATACAATAAATGAGATTCGGATCAGATTGTCATTACCATTAGAAACATGTGTACATACAATAAATGAGATTCGGATCACATTCTCATTACCATGAGGAACATGTGTACATACAATAAATGAGATTCGGATCACATTGTCATTACCATTAGGAACATGTGTACATACAATAAATGAGATTCGGATCAGATTGTCGTGACCACTAGGAACGGGAACGTGTACATACAATAAATGAGATTCGGATCAGATTGTCGTGACCATTAGGAAGATGTGTACATACAATAAATGAGATTCGGATCAGATTGTCGTGACCACTAGGAACGTGTACATACAATAAATGAGATTCGGATCAGATTATCATTAACATTAGGAACAAGTGTACATACAATAAATGACGACCGTCATGATATGACTTTGACATGACAACCATCACGGCATGACTTGGACATGAATAATCTCATGACTTGACTTGGATATGACATGACTTGGACATGACAACCAGCATGGCATGACATGGACATGCCAACTGGTATGACATGACTTGGACATGAAAACTCTCATGCTATAATTTGGACATGACAACCAGCATGGCATGGCATGACATGGACATGACAACCGACATGACATGACATGGACATGACAACCAGCATGGCATGGCTTGGGCATGACAACCAGCTTAGCATGACATAGACATGACAATCAGCATGGCATTTCTTGGACATGACAATCAGCATGGCATGACTTGGACATGACAATCGGCATGATATGACTTGGAAAGGACAACCGCCATGACATGACTTGGGCATGACTACTCTCATGACTTGACTTGGGCATGACAACCAGCATATGCTGTGTTTCATTTTCAGGAAAAGTTTCATTTTGAAATAAATGACTTGAATTTATTTTCTAGTGCAAGTGACCAATCTGTACTGGCTGAATCATGGCTGTTTGCTTTGTCATTCTATGCAAAAGAGCTCAGTAAACATTTTATATTCTCGTTAAGCTTTATTGCTGTTTTCTATTGACTGCAAAAAACATTCTTCACCACATCGTTAATTTCCAGATTAAATTAAACATGAAAAGAATATAATCTTTAGTGACTATAACAGGATACGATAACATATGATTGACTCACACAGACTAGCAATAATCTAGCTAAACAGCTGGTCATATTTATTGATGGATGTATTATGGTGTCCGTGATGTGTCGAATTTTGAAAACTCTTGGAAGCTTTGGTTAAAGAAATTGTATCAAAGTCAACTTAATTAAAGTAGAAAGGGCTAGAGATAGTTAGATGATTATTTTCATTTCATCTCTGAACGTCAAAAGGGAATTCGTTCTAGCCGACGTAACATGACCGAGTCAGATGCTATGGTACAAGAGAATGACCTTCCTCAAAGTCGACCGGTTAAAGGCAGGAGATGACTATATATGATTGTTCAAAGTAATGTTAATTACGGCATGATTAGTTGTTTAGTTGTCTTGTCAATCCAAAAATTCTACGGAACAGGTTTAGGATACAGTCTATTCCGATGGGTTAATATGGATTTATGGGTGTTACTCTGTAAGAAATTAAAGGTTTCACTTTAGGAAAATTCAGCAGTCTTCAATCTTTCGCGAGGAAAGTTAGGTGGACTCCGAATTCGTAGCAAGTACGTTTTCGTTATTGAGTAAGGGGCCAGATAGTTGTCTCAGTTAGGAGACGGACTATACGTGAGGTTCGTGAAAACGAATAAAGAAACGGCAAAAGGAAACAGCTTTCCTGGATTCACATGAGAAATCCCTGAACAATCACAGGACCAGAACAAGTTCTACGCAGAAATCTAAGTCCAAAGACGATTGTTAAGTCAGAGTTTGACGGACAAGAGTTCAAGACGAAACAGCTAGACAAATATCGGCAGAGCAGGGACGAACGGAAGTCTTGATGTCCACATAAAATAGGTGATGAAGTCTCTCATCGTTGCACTCAAAGGTCACATCTCATTGGCAATGAAGATAGTATTTTAACGTTGAAAGTAATTTTACATTTAAAGAAATTTGTATTGTCTTTTTATTTGAGTACATGTTAGTACCATTTTCCTTTTTTTGTAACCAAGTCATTGATTTCTTTTCATTTTAAATTCTGTTGATAAACTGATTAAATTTTATATTTGTTCATTGAAAGGGGGCACGTTTTGTTATTTCTTCAATATACTTGTTCAGTGATCTGCATTCTTCTTTCTATCTGTCCACACTGGGTAAAGTACACCGTGGAGGTCATTCCCTAGCAACGAACCGTAGTGAAAGAGGTTGGTGTGTTTTGCACCCCGCCAATTTGTCACAGTGTCTTAATTATGTATTATGATGTCATGCCAGTGTAGCTAAAGCAATGAAAATTTTAGTATTCCTGGAGTAGAAAAAGAAATAGGGAAACGATATTTAAAAAGATACAAAATGTGAAATAGTAATACAGAAAAACATTCACGTTTTTTCAAGAAATAACCCACATCAGACCGAGTTTATCATTAGGTAATTTGGAGATAGACCGACGTCATATTTTGAAAACACACTTTTCTTCCGTTTCTATCGAAGAATAAGCACATGCTGCATTTCAATGTTAGTTTGGAAAGTGTTATCCTCATGTTAGTTTGGAAAGTGTTATCATCATGTTAGTTTGGAACGTGTTATCCTTATAATCAAGCGAAGTGGAGATAGTGGAGGCACGAGCAAATATAGCCTGGTCAGGAGTTGTCCGCCATATTGTGGGAATACAAATGCAGATGGGTTCTCTGTGCATACCTTTCCGAAAGACCAAGCACTGTGTCCTAGGTGAACTGATTTCGTAAAAATGAAAAGGGCAAACTGGGATGGTCCGACTAAGTTTTCTACCATCTGCTCCATTCATTTACGCCAGAATATTCATAAATTAGATTTAATGTTGAGCATATGGGTAGGAAAACAAAGAAGCTCCAAAACAATGCTGTCCTTTCTTTCCAAAGTGACTTCCAACCCAAAGTAACTGAAAATATATCAGAACCTTCACCAACAAAGCATGAACTGTGTAGACCAGTAATGTTGGCACCAACAAAGCATGAACTGTGTAGACCAGTAATGTTGGCACCATCAGAGGATCGAACTTACCAAGTGTAACCTCCAAAGAAAGCAAGAAGACTCTATTTAAAGAGAGTAAGCAGCAAGAGTATTTTTTAATGGTATGTACCTTATCATAATATCGAAGATATTCTACAGACCACTCAGGGCATCAGTTCACTTTTCACAATGTAGAAGGTTGCTTTATAGTTAAAATTTAAAAAAAAATTATATGCAACGCGTTTGTAATAAATTACGAACTGAACTGTAAACATTATAGATAAAAATTGCCCAATGCCACATTTTTCAGCTTTTTCAGCTTATAAGTATGTTGGGTTAATGTGTGCATCATGAAGTGATTGACATGGTGGGGTTTTTAAGTGCCCCTCGTGTTTAATTCAGTCTCTTCAGAGATAAACCATTTTAACAGCGAAAGTACGTATTTATTGTTATCACGTTGATGTTAATTATTTTCCTCCTCTTGCTCATACGATAAGATCTAGTTTTTATTCAAATAAAGAAAATGCAGTTTATCATCTTAGATGATCTGAAATATAAGCAGATCCATCAAGACAGACTCCCATCCCCCAAAAATCACTCCACCCAAACCAAAAAAAAAATGATATGGTGATAATTTTGAGAAATGATGGGAGAACAACATAAAATCATAAGTAGGTACCAAAAATGTTATACGAATATATTTTCTTTACCTTAAATCCTTCCTATTTACCTATCTACCTATTTGAATATCAACCTATTTACCTCTCTACTTATTTACATACGTACCTATTTACCTATTTACAATTCTAGATACTTATCTATCTAGCTACGTAGGTATTTTTACAACTATAACTTTATTTATTTATCTGTTTGAGAATTCTGACCAAAATGACGTGTCTTTCGAATATCATTTTAAAATATTTTTCTCAGGTTGTTTAAGGACGATGCAATTAATTATGTTTTACATTTTAACATCTTTTGTTTACACGCGTACAATGAATTTAAGTTTGTCGGACATCTCTAACCAGCTAATAAATCAGATAGAAGACAACTGCGTGCTTGTCTTCATTGTACGTGACGCTTAGGTCGTAATATACATACTAACCCTCAGGTATTTCTATGCTACAAACATCGTGAATTGTCAACAATACAGGTAAAATTCAAAACAGAAATGTTAAAGTAGCACGTAAGTAGTACATGTAGCTAAATATAACAAGTCTGATAACTACCGCTTTTATACGCGTATAGGACTCACTGAACTTCGAACAGTGCAGGATGTACCGACAGATCAGGTCTGCGCTGTTTGTTATTTCAGTGATTGCTACCAAAAAAGTTGGCCCATAATCTACTGGTCCCTTACGTAAGGTTCTATTTGAAGATAGTGTGGCTGGTTGCAGTTGGGTGATGGTTTTATATATATATATATATATATATATATATATATATATATATATATATATATATATATATATATATATATATATATATATATATATATATATATATATATATATATATATATATATATATATATATATATATATATATATGGTAAATACGATACACTGGTACTATTTGAATGAAACATCAATCCTCTCCACTGAAAGGGATGAAAACATCTGTGCCTTCATCTTTTAAACTTGCCATCAGGTATGATAATATCCTTGTCAGACAATAGAAAGATACTTTCATCAAAAGTACTCTTTGTGGTGTTATGTGACAAATATGGCATTTTTTGAACATTTGTTTTGGATAAATACACAAAATCTTTCCAATGTTGTCCTTTTCTAAACGACAATTTTGTGTTCTCATTAAATACAGACACGTATTTACCGTTCCTGGTGTAATTTTAATGTTAGTGAAAGCACCTTTCATTTTCTAATAGCACTTCCACCTATTTCAGAAACGATTATTTTATTAAATTTGGATTCCGTAATAATAGAACTCTTGTCATGTCTGACTTCTACATAAGACTTAAATGAAAAATTTATGACATATTATTTTAACAGATATAATTTATATAATGCTACAGTTTTATAAAATCATCCTCTAATTTCATAGGACGATAGCGGGCAATTGAAAACATATGAAATTATATTTAAGTAAAAGAACTTGGATAGCTACTATGTTGTTTACTTTGTTCACTGCGTATCTAATTACGTATATAGAAAATTATAGAGATTGTGGAACAGACTGGAATACAAATGCTAGGTAAACAGGTCAAATCAGCTGTGTGGATAGGTCAACTATTACCAAATGCCAAAGGTCCACAACAAAATTGGGATGTGGGTTGGGGTGGGACCTCACCGCCGTCACAATTTGTAATCCATAGCGGCCTACTGGAGAATTTTTTTCCTTGGGTCTTACAGATTTTATCCACGGACTTTGTATTTATACATAGATCATTTGGTAGTCATGTTAATAGAAATAGTGAGAGAAAAACATACTTTATATCACAATGTGCGGTTTAAATTTCGGTACATACACACGCACGCACGCAAGCACGCACTTCTAATCAATTACCTTAATTGACTATTAGAACTGCCACACAATCATAGAAAATACGTTCTTGGAGAATATTTAAATCTTCGACAATTGTGTGTGCTGGGGCACTACGTTCACTTAGAGTCATAATGATTACGACCTTCTATGTCTGAAACAATTGTATCCGTTTTCTTCCAGAAACTGTTATACGGATATGTGCATCCTTGAAAATATCAGCCAACTGGATCATTCTTTTCCTGGCCGAGTTAAATGTTGGTTTAAAATAATCAACGGGGACTGCAACCAAGGCGGATTTGTCTGTGAATATTACTTCACTGCAGAAATAATCCCCGAGTATTTTCATACCTGGCAATGTAGTCAGCAAAATGGCATTTTCGCGTGCTGATGCAATAATACCAAGCTGACTTAGAGTTGGTGTTGATACATTAGGGTACTCTCAACTGTTGATTTCTATTTGGCCCCTAGTAAGATTATATTTCTGTGTATATGAAGGTTGATAATGCTACAAATTTGAAACTGATATTCGTGAACAAGTAGAACGAAATTGCTATAAGTGATAGCATCATCTGATAACGGAGCCAATACCCCTGTCGACAAATTCATCAACATCATCATCGCCATCAGAATTAATCATTTATATGGAGTGATATCTTTAATATTAAACACAAACGTCAAAGACGGCTAAGCACCCGTATATTTATTGAATTCAAGTTTTGAAAACTAATGATGGCCCGGTGTCCTATATGTGCAAGATACTGTATTTTCTTTGGACTATTATTCAAGAACTAGGCTGGTTGTTTATCAAACCATCTTAATTGACC
The DNA here is from genome assembly GCA_016746295.1 of Potamilus streckersoni. Classification (NCBI taxonomy): domain Eukaryota; kingdom Metazoa; phylum Mollusca; class Bivalvia; order Unionida; family Unionidae; genus Potamilus; species Potamilus streckersoni. The sequence continues at coordinate 458,214 of JAEAOA010001888.1, read as the reverse complement.
CCAACCATTTTAATAACTGGATCCAATAAATAAATACGACTGTTAAGATGTGAGATTTAATTTTATCAAAACAATTCACATCAACAAAAACTAAATTCCAGTTGTTATTATATTGTAATTTTTCCCTCTTTCGTTGTCAGCAATGTTTCGTATGGTGAAAATGACGTAACAGGGCGTGATGGCGAAGGCACCTCTACAATTCATGTATTACTTTTTGTAGCATTATCAGCGTCAACATATTATTCGATAGAGCAAGTGATTCACCTGCGTCTCTGATTCCCCAGATTTTATTTATTTCGGCCGGGTGTTTGAAGCAACAGCTCGTAGAATTTAAACACTATATTGAATGTATACATTAGACAATTGAAGTTTCTATTATGATCATATAAAATCACTAGCTAACCATGGTCGACATTAAAAACTCAAATTTACGATGATGGTAAATCTGATCCTATCCACATCAGCGTTCATATATTTGATAATAGGCATTTTATATAATATAAATCTTCTTTCTAAGTGACAATGTAAAATCAATAAGTGTGTGTGTGGTAATGGTTTTCAGCAAGCAAGCGCAGCTCTTAACAAACAATATATCGAAATATTGGCCCGTCCAGCCCAGTTTGTAACGGTAGAATTGAATAAAACAGTGCATCTCATCAACTGCTTCGAGTAAATTAATCTAAATCAAGTGGTGATACGAGCCCAAACGAGTCAAAATAACCGCCTCGAGCAAATTAATCTAAATCAAGTGGTGCTACGAGCCCAAACGAGTCAAAATAACCGATTATGGAACCCACTGAGCCCCAGTACATATTGTCAAAATTCAGGTCTACAATCCTTGTGTCCCATTTGAGGAGAATCATTGACTCAATATTATTTCGCACGAAGACTTAACGGCATAACTTGACTACTTTACCATCGCGAGTAAATTATGATTCATTAATGTTGTCACTGCGGTCGTCAAATGCGAGGTCTTTTGCGAGTCTTACCGTATCGTCGAAGATCTCTGCCTGAGAGGTATTCTGCGAGTCATTCCCAGTAGTGCAAGAAAATTTCTTTTTTTCATTCGTTTACGAGACGCTATGAAGCCACCAACAACCTTTTTCAAAGCCATCGTATATGGTTTTTCAACTCATCCTAATACAACCACAGTTAACGCAGAATCCAAGAATGCGTGAATCGTGGTGAGGTATGTAAATATTTCACCATGCTATTGTATAACCTATGACATGGATAACTTTGATGTCACCGGGGTGTTCTTTTGTTTAACGGTATTAAGCTGATCAATCTGTTTTTGTCTCAACCAAACGTCGACAATTCCAGTTTACGTTTTCAAGTAGTTTTCATGAGATACCGCAATCGTGTGTAAACGATTCGCTTTTCGTGGTGACTTTCTCTCTCAACCACTGAAGAGCTTCCGTGCAATCCTTGAGTAGAACTTACTAGGTTTGGCCGTCTGCAGATATGCAGATCCTATATTAACCATCTCATGACCAGATTCAACAACTCTAGGGTTTTCCAGGATCAAACAGGGAAAATGAATTGCGCACGAACTGATTATGAAAACATATCACCGCGATTGGATGGTCTGGGCTTTGCTTGCGTGGATAAATCAATAACGGTAAAATCAGCTTTTTCCGTTCGTGTCTCTGCCGTGTTGAATGTAGATTATATGCGTTTTGTGCCGTAAAAAATGTTGTGTATATTATCATTTTTGCACTCATGTCCGGGAGGGATGATAGCTATTATTTAATCTATTTCTCTATAAACTCGTATGATTAAGACGTACTTCAACCAACCCTTGCGGCGACAAAACATTGACGGCTCAATTGTCCTGTCTCCTGTCTCCTCTAGTTACAGTGAATGAAAACCCGTGTGGGACGTCTTATCAGTTTGTGTTATCTTCGACTGAACGTCGCTGATGGTGTCAGGTGCCACATAATTATATAGATCCCTTTTATTTATGAACTACATGTAATTAGGTTTCGCTTTTTGAGTACAACTATACCCGAGGGTGATTTATGTATACTGTACAATATTTCGAAATAGTTTGTTCGGTTTTTTCTAAAAAGCAACAAACAACCGAATCATCTAGCGCACAGCCAAAGTAAGGCTACATTTGTCTATGCATAACTTCCTCACCGAATGGCGAAATCTTTACATTACGGAACATCTTTTCAGTGAGCAGTTTACTCAAGGACATCCACATCTTCGGCTGTAGAGGCATGCAAGTTATTTATTAATTTTTTATGTACACTATAAGTTATAACAATTGTCCTACCACGTGTTTTTGATATATTTCTATGTAATTCCGGCTTATTTAGCGTAATGCAAATATTTTCTATTATTGTATTTGAATTAACAAGAGATCTATATTAGCAACAAAAGATGATTTTTTTATGTAGGAACGTTTAGTACAATAAGATTTTTATCGGACACAGTAAACCTTGTTTATTGTTTTGGAAATTTGTGTTGAATTTGACTGGGATATTTAACATTAATAGCAATAATTTCTTGATCAACCTTGTAATTGTTTATGCTAGGTGTTTGGCAAAATAGGAGACTTAATGGTGGTATTATTCTAGCCATATGGACATTAGCATTCGTCCTTGGATTGTTAGTTCTGCTTCCAAGATATTCTCCTATTCACCATTCAAAGAGGAATAAGACTCTTGCATATCCTTTTTAATTGTCTAGAATGATTTCTCTCAAATTTTTTATTTCTAGTGTGCTGTCAAATTCGGCATACAGGATGATCTTCACCGTCTCTCTTAGAACTTATGCAAACTGAAGTTCCCCATGCAGTTGATCAGATGTATAGTGTGAATCGTCGCTGTCCTGGTCTGGAGTAAAATCAAAGGCCCATAAATGGTAGTCTCCTGCATAGTCGTTGGTCTCTAACTGTCCCGTGACTTCGTAAGGAACAAACACAATTTCAAGCATTTTTTTCTCGGCAAACCTAGGTTCGAATTGTCTTGTTCACAACGTTTTTCCATCGCTACTGACTTCGAAAGGATTGGAAGTGACGGTCATGTTGAGGGCTTCGTTGCTGACGATACCAATGATTAAACGTTTGGATAGCTGTCGTTGGAACACATGATCTTCGAACTTGCATCGGAATTCAGCAGCAATAGTGAAGGTTTTCACTTACATGTGGCGTATCGGATATTTGGTTGTCATTCTGCTCAAAGTGTGACCGATGTTTCCCACTTTAGGTAACACTACCACAAGTCGCACGTAGAGTCTGGCTTCTTGGATGGTGGTTGCTCCTCTTTTTCTTTGGAGGATGGGATTTTTTTGGTTTAGACGTCGATGCTTAGTTGAGCGTTTATCGGATGTGTGGTCAAATGATGAGACAGTCCTTTTCTTTTTCCTTTTCGTTTTTAGACAGGAGAACGTCGATGGTGATGGCGTGCACTTCTTGCAGGCGACATATTTGTTTTTCCCGAGCACAAAAACACTGATACCCATCATTTACCGCAGGTCTCGTTTTATAGTGGAATACGTAGCCACTGATGGTCGGTCCGTCGAAGCATTTTCTTGGCAGTTCGTAACTGACTAAGCCAGGACAGTTCTTGCTTGGATAAATCCAGTAAAGTTTGTGAAATACCCGATCTATCTTGGACTTTGATGTTGGAGGGCAGGTACTTTGTTAGCAGCTGACACTTCAGTTAAAGAGGCAGAGGGTGTCGCCGCTGAAGACGTTCCTGGAGACACGGGTTTCCATTTTTTCATAAAATTAGGAAATACGCGCGTCAAATTGGGTTTGGGTGACATAACTTGCAACGGAGAAGTTAAAGAAACTGAGTCTACTGGTGACGTGATCACAGTGGCTGCAGATCATGGCTTGTGGATGTAAGGTTCCATCCTGGCCGCAGTGCCTCTCTTGCGGGTATAATCTACTTTCTCGGGTATTTTCTGGAGACTTTTTACTGGGGCTGTGACCTGCTCTATTTCTTCTGGTTATGTATGTCTCGGGGAGTGGTATTTTTCTTGGGGAGGACTTTTAGTGCATTGGGGTGCCATATTAGGAGATATAGAATAATGACACCTAGACAACCGCTGCCTCCAGGTTTAAAAATAATTTGCTTTATTGTTTGAGTGTTGATGCGCAGACCTGCCAGTTGCGGCATGGCTACTTTGTTTCTCTCAAAAAGGGTTTTGTTTGATGCGGGATGTGAATGATGACTTGAAGTAATTGACGAGCTGTCACCGTAAACCATCGTAAGACTTTGCTGGATCTGGCTTCTAAGGCACTAGCACGTATTTGTGAATGGTGTTTGAGACTGATGGTATGAATCAGTTTGACAGGAAAATGAGGCTGAAGGGACGTCATGTTGAAGTTGTGTAATACAGACGATAAGTACTGACGCATGAATCAGCCAAAGAGTTCCTAACTGTTTTGCTTACGCATGCACTTGCGATTTATCTCTTGGAATTTTAAACAAGACCACGTAATGAGCAATAAGACTGATGGTGCGATGGGTTTTACTTTGTTGAAAACATTTTGGCTGATGTAAATGACACTGGCATTATGATGATGCCCTAGCATGTCGTAGAAGATGACCAGATGTGTTTGACTAGGGTCAGGCAAGATCCCGTTGTCTTCGCCAGGGATGCCTTCCACAAACAAGATGGAAGCACCATGACTTTCTCACAGGATACTGGAAGCTGATTGCCACTCTTTGTAACACTACACGATACGTTGAAGTGGACGATCAATCAAATTTGTATGTTCGATCAAACGTTTGACGAATTCGGTTTTAAAAGGATGACGAAGATACAAAGCCTACCAACTAGCACGATCTAAATTTTTGTCGATGACTTTGAAAGTGGAGAAAGAGAAAGAATTCTTGTGCTGCAGTGTCTTCCTTCAAAGAATTAATTTCCCTCTCAATACTACTTGCTCTGCTCAATTGAGGTCAGTTACTAGCAACATTGTTGCCATTGTTTCCCCAGTGTCCGGTACCTTGATGTTACTCCTGTTCAATTCATATTGTCCGTAGACAGGCCCAATACATAGTCACTTTATATTCACTATGTTACATTTCCATTGTGTTTAAAGCAGCCAACAATGATAAAATTCCCTTGTCCGTAGAGTACCCAGACTCACTACTTATGTTTCATACTACATTTCTGCAAAAGACACCTTTTTATCAATGACACACATCCTAGAAACAAAGGAATCACAATAAACCTCAGCCTCAAACACTATGTATTAAAGAAACACCTCCCATAAAGACAGTAGAACAACAGCGCACCTTTGCCCCAGACACTGTGTCAAATATCCACTTCTTCTAGAGATGGCTGAAGCAGAATACATATCTACCCCATGCACTATGTATCAAATACACACTTTTAGAAACAGAGAATGTACAATACACCTTTGCCCAGGACACTTTGAGTCCAGGACACTTATCCAAGGGACAGAGGAAGCACTCTCTTTCTCTCTCTCTCTCTCTCTCTCTCTCTCTCTCTCTCTCTCTCTCTCTCTCTCTCTCTCTCTCTCTCTCTCTCTCTCTCTCTCTCTCTCTCTCTGCGGTATTATGTGTCAAAGATCCACTTCTAGAAACGGAAAAAGCACAACACATGTCTACTCCAGACAATAGAGACGGACGAAGGAAATATACCTCTGCTCCACTGCTCGAGGCATTAAGTGTCAAAGATACACTTCGAAAGACGGAGGAAGCACAACAATTTTGCTCCAGACGATATGTGTCAAAGACACAACTCACCTAAAATCAGAGGATGCACGATACATCTCAATCCCCCGACAAAGTGTTTTAATAACGCACTTCTAGAAACGAAGGCAGCACACTACTTAACTGCTCCAGACGATGTGTCAATGATGCACACTGTGTAAACCACACTTCTAGTGTAGGGGGAAGTATAATACACATATTTTCCAGACACTATGAATCAAAGACACTTTTAAAACATTACAATAATTTCTTACCCAGGCACACTGTTATAGTGACACACATGAAGCACATTACTCATCTGCGCCAAGGCACAGTTCAGCACAATATGCATCAGTCCAAAAAATGTGTCAAAGACACACCTCGAAAAGAGACGAAGGAAGAAAATACACTTCTGACGCATACATTATTTTTTAATGATAATCTTCTCGAGACGGAGGAAAAACAATGCATCTATTCCCCAGCCACTATGTGTGAAAGACACACCTCATCTAGAGACGGGGAATCAAACTCCCTCTGTCCAAAACTCTATGTGGCAGAAACAAACCTCTCGTGGGGACGACGGAAGCACAATAGACCTCTGCCCCAGTCACCGTGAGTCACAAATACAACTGACCTAGAGACGGAAGAACTCAATACACTTGTGTTCCAGACACATTGTCAAAATTACACATCTCATAGAGATGGTGGAAGCACAATAGACCTCTACCGCAGACACTATGTGTCAATGACATAACTCCCAAAGAGCCATAGAAAGCACAACACACCTATGGAAGTTTGAAGAAGCATGAAAACGTTTTGTTAGAGACTGAACAGGGTGTGGAATGTGATGGATGTGGCAATAGATACAATAGATGGAATGTGACGGATGTGATAGAAGAGTGTGGAATGTGATGGATGTGGCAATCAATAGAGTGTAGAATGTAATGGATGTGGCAATAGAGTGTAGAATGTGATGGGTGTGGCAATAGAGTGTAGAATGTGATGGATGTGGCAATAGAGTGTAGAATGTGATGGGTGTGGCAATAGAGTGTAGAATGTGATGGATGTGGCAATAGAGTGTAGAATGTGATGGGTGTGGCAATAGAGTGTAGAATGTGATGGGTGTGGCAATAGAGTGTAGAATGTAATGGATGTGGCAATAGAGTGTATAATGTGATGCATGTGGCAATAGAGTGTAGAATGTGATGGATGTGGTAATAGAGTGTAGAATGTGATGGATGTGGCAATAGAGTGTAGAATGTAATGGATGTGGCAATAGAGTGTAGAATGTGATGGATGTGACAATAGAGTGTAGAATGTGATGGGTGTGGCAATTGAGTGTAGAATGTGATGAATGTGGCAATAGAGTGTAGAATGTGATGGATGTGGCAATAGAGTGTAGAATGTGATGGATGTGGCAATAGAGTGTTGAATGTGATGGGTGTGGCAATAGAGTCTAGAATGTGATGGATGTGGCAATAGAGTGTAGAATGTGATGGATGTGGCAATAGAGTGTAGAATGTGATGGATGTGGCAATAGAGTGTAGAATGTGATGGATATGGCAATAGAGTGTAGAATGTAATGGATGTGGCAATAGAGTGTACAATGTGATGGATGTGGCAATAGAGTGTAGAATGTGATGGATGTGGCAATAGAGTGTAGAATGTGATGGGTGTGGCAATAGAGTGTAGAATGTGATGGATGTGGCAATAGGGTGTAGAATGTGATGGGTGTGGCAATAGAGTGTAGAATGTGATGGGTGTGGCAATAGAGTGTAGAATGGGATGGGTGTGGCAATAGAGTGTAGAATGTAATGGATGTGGCAATAGAGTGTAGAATGTGATGGATGTGGCAATAGAGTGTAGAATGTGATGGATGTGGTAATAGAGTGTAGAATGTGATGGATGTGGCAATAGAGTGTAGAATGTAATGGATGTGGCAATAGAGTGTAGAATGTGATGGGTGTGGCAATAGAGTGTAGAATGTAATGGATGTGGCAATAGAGTGTAGAATGTGATGGATGTGGCAATAGAGTGTAGAATGTGATGGGTGTGGCAATAGAGTGTAGAATGTGATGGATGTGGCAATAGAGTGTAGAATGTGATGGGTGTGGCAATAGAGTGTAGAATGTGATGGATGTGGCAATATGGTGTAGAATGTGATGGGTGTGGCAATAGAGTGTAGAATGTGATGGATGTGGCAATAGAGTGTAGAATGTGATGGGTGTGGCAATAGAGTGTAGAATGTGATGGATGTGGCAATAGAGTGTAGAATGTGATGGGTGTGGCAATAGAGTGTAGAATGTGATGGATGTGGCAATATAGTGTAGAATGTGATGGATGTGGCAATAGAGTGTAGAATGTGAAAAAAGTAAGAGATACAATATTAAGAGATTTTGAAGATAATTCCGAAATACAACTACCAATATAAGATGGAAAATATTTAAAAGAAGAAAAAAAACGGTAGTCTTGTTCATGAAATTTCCAATATTATAAGAAGTAATTAAAAGTACATAAACGTTGACTTATAGAGACATTTTAACGTCTATTGAATAACGATGCAATTTCAAAGCGTCTGTAAATTATTTTGTTAAATCAATGACGGAAGAGGTTTTACATGCCATGGAGAAAGTAAAATCCATTTCAACGTTTGACAGATATACAGGTATTAACAGTATAATTGTATCGGTGGAACACTGCCTTTAAAATTGCACAAAACATTCCGTAGTAATTGAAAATATAAATACAAACAAACGAGGTATGGCTTATACAGTCACTTGTAAGATGTTAAAAATGCATCAAAGAAAAACAGACAGAGCCAAAGAAAAACGAAATAAGACACAATATTCGAGTTCTAACCACTGCATATAATTAACGAGATTAAATTTCTTCATGGTGGAGGAAATTAATAGGTGTGTGTGTGTGTGTGTGTGTGTGTGTGTGTGTGAGAGAGAGAGAGAGAGAGAGAGAGATCAGAAAAAACAAAACATATCTCAGTCTCAGTTACTACAAGATGCCTGCCATGACGTTTTGAATTAAGACAAAACTTTACAAAATGTCACAAAATATTTATTTGATCAACCATAAATACACCCAAAAATTAGTAACGTAGTAGGTGCTAACAATTCATACATTTATAACAATTGTACATGGCTTGATCTAGAAACTACTCACGATAACAATCGTACATGGCTTGATCCAGAAACTACACACGATAACAAGTTGTATAAAAGTAAGCTTAGAAAAGCAAGTCGTTTCTGATATGACGTTTTGATATGTCAACGCCGTAAAAAGAACAAGAAATATACATTTATTGTGATTACGAATTTATATCCATCATTTCTTGATAGGCATGTATAAGACATCTAATTTTTGTATAGTTCTTTACCGGCTTGTATTAAAACATCTAATTTATGTACCTTTCTTTACCAGCATATATTAAGACATCTCCCATACTTAAAGATTATTGTAACAAAAATAAAATAATAAATGACATAAACCTTTACCTTTCTTTCTCACCATATTTATTTTCATCTCACTATCGTTGTCCAAGCAAAATTCATCACAAGTCCAAAAGAATAGTGTATACCGAATGAGTTCCGGTGGTGTTCCGAATGAGTTCCTATAATCACAAAGTAGCGAATTAGTCGGAAAGTAGTATTGATCACTTTGAGATTCCAGAGAATCTTTTAAATAAATAAATCCTCTCCAATTAAAATTGAGCACTAACTTAAAAAGAATTATTCCACTTCAGACGTTAAGATAAGAATGAGAAATTATGATATACAACCCTAATCTAAAAACAGAATCACAATAAGAGGACCTGGATGAGGGTCATCTTAATGGAAATTTCCATCAAACTGTAAACAAAATTGTTTCTGGAATCTTCTAGGGTTAGAATCAAGGCTGCATCTAGAACTCAAAACTAATTAAACATACCCAAACTCGTACCCTCCATGAAAGACAATAGACAAGGGTTAATCGCACTGTACCAATTAAACATCACAGAATAAAATATTTAAAATGTTTCTGCTGTAATATGCTACTGTAATCGTATGTGAACACGCTTTTAAGAATACGATGATCAAAATTCATATCCCATAACAAATTAGATGAATGTATATGGAGCGATAGAATATTATGAAAATATAACTAAAAGTTTTTGAAAGAGTTTTAAAAAATAATATTGAATGTGGTGTAGATGGCAAAGTTTTTTTTGGAACATATTGTTCAGTCTGCGATTTTCTGTCAAGCATACTCATATAGCACGACTTAACCTAAGATGAAACATAAAAAGCAGGGGCACTTTTGTCTTAATTTGGTCATAATCGTTGTATTTTGATGAGATACTGACTGGCTTAAATCTTTTGCCGGCAAAGACTGATTTAAATCCATTTCCTTTTGTTAGGCATAATTAACACAGCATCATTTGAAAGTGAAATGTCATGGTGGTTCCACAGAGGACGATTAAAGAGAGATAACTCATTACTCCGAGAATGTAATACCAGTCATTGTAAGACTCCGTTAACAAAAAGACGTTTACTAATTATATTGAAAAATAGGAACTAGCCTAGAAATGGGTGAACATTAAATAGATTATATATACGGGTTTTTCTGAACAGGTTTGGTTAATAATGTAAGTTATGTTTTAGGAAAATAATCTTTTGAGACCTTATCCTAGTTGAAAGAGAATAAAAAAAAGAGACAATGTTTATTTAATGGAATTTTAGTCCTTTAATAGTCTTGATTTTTGAACACTCATTACTAAAAATAGCAGGTGACTCTTTGATGCGGAATTGAAAGCACGTTTCAAAACGTTTCAAACATATGCAAATCCAGAAAATGCCAAGGCTCATATCCTTTCCTCTGCACAGAAGCTCTCTTCCAGGTTTCATCTATACTGATAAATATAAGATTGGTCATGAGCACTCCAAAATTTTAAGTTATTGAATTTTTGATATCATGATGTTTGCGTAGGTGTACTATGGTAACTGAATTAGTACCAGTATTCCTTAAATCGCACACATTCATCTGGTACCTTTGAGCCCAATTTACATTGAAGCACGCTCGAGTACGTACAGTTTATTGGCCATCAGTCTTTTATTTTCGGTTAAAATCAATCAGTTTGACCGATATCGGTAATTTTAGCTTTGTGTATCCCTGACTGAAAAGGTGGGTTTGGACAGGGATTCTTTACTGGTAAAATCTATTTTTTTTGTTATTGATTCCACAGCCTGTTTTTTTTTTCTGCATAGAATCGATACAGGAAGGTCGTAAAGCCAGCCTCCAGTGCAAGATGAAAGGGCTTTTTGTCATACTGTGTGACGATTTTAGATAGTCATTGATCAAGACCTATTATGAATTTATATATATATATATATATATATATATATATATATATATATATATATATATATATATATATATATATATATATATATATATATATATATATATTAAGTTTGTATTGCTGTAATAAATACACAGTTACTTTTCTTTTATTCTTGTCTTTCCAGGAACTTGAAATAACTTTTAAGATAACCACGATCAAACATGAGCAGATATCGAATCTTACATTTGCCAGAATACCGTAAAAGTTACGACTGTCAGTCCACGGTGTGAGGGAGAGACTCTGACGTCACTGTAAGGTCACTGTGTTGGACAACTTGACATTCCCATTAGAAATTGTCCGACCAGAAAATTAGACATATCTAGGCATACTTGGCTATGACAGATGTTTCGACGGTAACGTTATTTTTCGCACTTTTCGTTTCATTTTTCTTTTACAAAAGAAATATGCGATGATATAGGAATATTTTTGAAAATCGAAAGCAAATTTGGATCAGAAAATATAATGTCGGCACATGAAAGAAATGTTTGGGCAAATGGATTCTGGAAAAAACGATTGATGGTTGAGATTCATAGCCTTATTCTTTCCGAATATACTGCAAATAGTCGGGAAACTTGCCTTACAACACAGGTATATCCGAATTTCGGTGGTACTGGCGTCCGGCTTGGGGTGGGGAGGAAATTGTGTGTATAGGCTGGGGATGAAAATAGGAGAATGATGGCAACATTATTCCTGACCATACATGTGCCTTAGCCCATGCATGTATGTTATATGGGTTTCCTAATCGCTTTGCACTCGAAACATATTTAAAAGCTGCCTCTGACCGTATCTTTTAAAAGCTGCCTCTGACTGTATCTTTTAAAAGCTGCCTTTGACCGTATCTTTTGAAAGCTGCCTCTGACTGTATCTTTTAAAAGCTGCCTCTGACCGTATCTTTTGAAAGCTGCCTCTGACTGTATCTTTTAAAAGCTGCCTTTGACCGTATCTTTTGAAAGCTGCCTCTGACTGTATCTTTTAAAAGCTGCCTCTGACTGTATCTTTTAAAAGCTGCCTCTGACCGTATCTTTTGAAAGCTGCCTCTGACCGTATCTTTTCTGTATCATATTTATTGTCAAGATTTGTATCCTCCTTCCTTTTTCGTCATCCACTACCTAGTCTTATTATTATTATTATTATTATTATTATTATTATTATTATTATTATTATTATTATTATTATTATTATTATTATTATTGTTGTTGTTGTTGTTGTAGTGGTGGTTGTGGTTGCGATTTTGTCCATGGTATTGTTTCTTCTTCCTGTTCTTCATCTTGGCACAGATTCACAGAGCGACTATAGGGCAGCGTTTATCTCAGAAGTGGCAAAACAATCCTCTTCTCCAAAATCAATGCTCGTTTGTAAAGAACCTAATCGTTATGTTCCCAGGTATTCCAAGATGTCTCCACAAATTAATTAGCGAGATGTGGAACTGGAAATTTCAATAAAATTAAGTGCATCACCTTCTCCAAGAGAGAGAGAGAGAGAGAGAGAGAGAGAGAGAGAGAGAGAGAGAGAGAGAGAGAGAGAGAGAGAGAGAGAGAGAGAGAGAGAGAGAGAGAGAGAGAGAGAGAGAGAGAGAGAGAGAGAGGTATTGTTGTTCTGCCTTAAAATGATCCAAACATTTCTTCACATTGAGCCAAATGATACACTACATGGATTGGATTGTTTATGCACCAAAAAATTCATAGCAAAAATTAGCATTAGTTCAGTGGTTCCATTTAACATTATACTAATGGTTTCAAATTTGCATGTCATGTTTTCTTTCAAGCATTTTGTATACAGTATTAAAACTTTTGATGAGTTAGGCGTAGAAAGATTATGGTGTCCACTAAAAAACCAACCAATTCAAATAAAAAATAGCACCTCCTTATATCACAACTTTCTTCTTATTTTAATTGCTATTTTAAAATGTTTTAGATAATTACACATATTTCTAAGTGTCGTATTTCACAATCCACTCAACAGTTTATAAATACATAAAAGTATATACACAATTAATCAGCCAATCAATCAACTTCATGTTAATCATTCAAGTTAAACACTTATCTCAGAAAGTAACAATTATATTAATGTATTTTTGCGTTTTGTATCTGTCTACATTCTAGTCAGATAAGTCACGTTTATATTACACTGTTTATAGAGTTTATTTTTAGAAGCTTATTTCATTTTAAAATAAGTGTGTTGATAATCATGTATGTCGTTAAGCGGATGTGTGGATAGGCGACCGTATAAAATCGACGTACCTTTCTTCATGTTGGGTGTCTATTACCTGACAACACGTATGTTTTACATACATTTCTTATGGACTCTATACTGGACTCTATACTGGAGTTTTGAGTTTTATGACCTTTCTTGTGGATTAAATTACCTGACGCCATGCTGGAGTTGTGAGTTTTATGGACCTTTCTTGTGGATTAGATTACCTGACGCCATGCTAGACAAGGTTCCAGCTTTGTTGTCTTCATATCTTAATATATATTAAGACACTTTTATTAATTTTGGGTCATAATAATGAAAAATAAGTACGTTCTTATTTGCACTGAGGATTAGAATATATTTATCTGTGAGCATTTACAGAAAGGTTTTTCTTTCATCGCTAAACAAGACAAAGTTTAGGACGTTTGTTGAATGCGTCATAATGTTATACATTTACATGTGCGGTTGAAAGAGAGACATAATAAGTCCAACCCGTTATATTAGTTATCCATCTAGACTACTACTGATTTTCTTCTTCATCATCTTCTCTAGCAGAAATCAACGGCAATCGGACACAAAAAGACCATCCCAATGAAAATGGGAAACAGATGGCAGTGAAACTGGTACTGACAAATTTACATTTTATTGATTTAAATATTTTGTTAACAAAGACAGCATGCTTTCGTAACAATGTAATCACACATTGAATAAAAATCGATGTTTTCATAACAATGTAATTAGACATTGAATAAAAATCGATGTTTTCATAACAATGTAATTAGACATTGAATAAAAATCGATGTTTTCATAACAATGTAATTAGACATTGAATAAAAATCGATGTTTTCATAACAATGTAATTAGACATTGAATAAAAATCGATGTTTTCATAACAATGTAATTAGACATTGAATAAAAATCGATATTTTCATAACAATGTAATCATATATTCAGACATTTAAAGGCAAACAGTAGTAAGTGCACTCACCGAGTCGCGAAAACTGAACTTGTATTCGTCTTAAAATAAATAACATAGTTCTTCATTTATTATTTTTATTATCATTACACTTCTCTGACGAGTCATGCTGTTAATTATGTTTGATCATCTATTGGGAAAATTTTATTTCTGCTTACAGTTTAAATATTTACGTGAAGTTTGAAAATTGCTATCAACCATTTAAATTAGGAAGAAAATATATATTGTTGTGAAAAAGTTTACTTTTTATCAAGAAAATACAGGAAGTACACATACCTTATTCATGATATTGTAGAGACTATTTTACCTCCTTTCTTAGAATGTGATATTGACCGCCCATGTAAGAGAGAGAGAGAGAGAGAGAGAGAGAGAGAGAGAGAGAGAGAGAGAGAGAGAGAGAGAGAGAGAGAGAGAGAGAGAGAGAGAGAGAGAGAGAGAGAGAGAGAGAGAGAGAGAATGCTTGACTAGCAGTATAAACTAGTTAGATTATTATGCACACTAGCACCTGACTCGAACTGTAACAATTGGTGTTATTTTTATTTTACTACTTGAAATATAATTTCTTTTCCATCAGCATGTATCTGGTGACAGTGTTTCCGGTCTCTCAGTATGTATTTCAGTGCATCTGATGGCAGCGTTTCCGTTTTCTCAGTAAGTATTTCAGTGCGTATGATGACAGCGTTTCCGTTTTCTCAGTATTGCAGTGCATCTGATGGCAGCGTTTCCGTTTTCTCAGTAAGTATTTCAGTGCATCTGATGGCAGCGTTTCCGTTTTCTCAGTATTTCAGTGCGTATGATGACAGCGTTTCCGTTTTCTCAGTATTTCAGTGCATCTGATGGCAGCTTTTCCGTTTTCTCAGTAAGTATTTCAGTGCATCTGATGGCAGCGTTTCCGTTTTCTCTGTATTTCAGTGCATCTGATGACAGCGTTTCCGTTTTCTCAGTAAGTATTTCAGTGCATCTGATGGCAGCGTTTTCGTTTTCTCAATATTTCAGTGCATCCGACGGCAGCGTTTCCGTTTTCTCAGTACGTATTTCAGTGCATCTGATGGTAGCGTTTTCGTTTTCTCAGTATTTCAGTACATCTGATGGCAGCGTTTCCGTTTTCTCAGTATTTTAGTGCATCTGATGGCAGCGTTTCCGTTCTCTCAGTAAGTATTTCAGTGCATCTGATGGCAGCGTTTCCGTTTTCTCAGTATTTCAATGCAACTGATGACATCGTTTCCGTTCTCTCAGTAAATATATCAGTGCGTCTGGTACATGCGTCCTTTTTTATCAGGCATGATTTATCACACTAATTTAGCTATTTTGTAACCTGATTTCATTTGATCAAATAAGTTCAGTATTTACATAAACTGAGATCATTTACTGTATGTATGTATTAGGTGTGTATATACTCAGTTCGTTAAATGACTCTGTAATAATACAAATAAAAAAGAAAATTCCTGTTGTATAAATTTATTTTTCTTTACAGTTATTACCATGGACAGCATCAACTGGTTGCGAATCCAGAAGAACTGGGTGTATCTTCTTCAGAACCTGGAGACAGAAAACCTCTTGCCATTTCTTTATCAAGAGCACGTAATTAGCGACAAAGACAAGGAACGCGTCGAGAAGGAAGTCTACTCAGATAAGCAACGCGACAAACTTCTCAAAATTTTGAAGACGAAAGAAAGTGGTTACAATAAGCTGTGCGAGGGACTCAGGCAGCGGCAGCCGTTCATCGTGGAGAAACTAGAACAGACCATCATTGACGATAAAGATGCCGGTAAATATATGTTACTAAATATTTCAAACTGATTAGAAAATGCCAGAACGAAAAATATTAAATAAAAAGTATTAAATTAGACTCTGAATATAAATTTGTTTGAATAAATCTTGATAGATATGAAATGTCGATTTTGCAAAATTACCTGTGAAAATATGGCAAAAATAAATGCATGGTATGACAATAACATCAAATTGAGAAACATCTAGATGTATGTATGTATGTATGTATGTATGTATGTATGTATGTATGTATGTATGTATGTATGTATGTATGTCTGTATGTATGTCTGTCTGTCTGTCTGTCTGTCTGTCTGTCTGTCTGTCTGTCTGTCTGTCTGTCTGTCTGTCTGTATGTATGTATGTATGTATGTATGTATGTATGTATGTATGTATGTATGTATGTATGTATGTATGTATGCATGTGGCCCTAATTTATGCATGTATGTATGTATGTATGTATGTATGTATGTATGTATGTATGTATGTATGTATGTATGTATGTATGTATGTATGTATGTATGTATGTATGTATGTATGTATGTATGTTAGACCAACAAGTAGGTCTCTGCTTTTTTTACCCCTGACAGCTGTCAGAAAAAAAAAGCAGAGGCCTCCTTGTTGGTCTAGTATGTATGTATGTATGTATGTATGTATGTATGTATGTATGTATGTATGTATGTATGTATGTATGTATGTATGTATGTATGTATGTATGTATGTATGTATGTATGTATGTATGTATGTATGTATGTATGTATGTATGTATTGACACAACAGCAAAATCCTGGCTATACAGAGCCAAGCTAAAACTAGGCACTAAATTTGTTAAAATGCAAAACATTTTAAAACTACTCTTGAAGACAAACCCTCTATCACCTAAGCTAAATATGCAGAATGAGACAAAGATAACTGGCAAAGTAAATATGTAGATGAAGACAAAGATAACTGGCAAAGTAAATATGTAGATGAAGACAAAGATAACTGGTAAAGTAAATATGTAGATGGAGACAAAGATAACTGGCAAAGTAAATATGTAGATGAAGACAAAGATAACTGGCAAAGTAAATATGTAGATGGAGACAAAGAGAACTGGTAAAGTAAATATGTATATGGAGACAAGAATAACTGGTAAAGATGTTGCTACAGCACTCAATGTTTGTACAAAATAAGACTAGAAGTAAACAACGTAGATATTGTTAAATTAAGGAAGGAGACAAATTAGGGCCACATGCATATTATTATTATTATTATTATTATTATTATTATTATTATTATTATTATTATTATTATTATTATTATTATTATTATTATTATTGTTATTATTATTGTATTCATAAAGTTAAAATCCTCTGATCACAAAGGCATTTTTCGTCCCATTACTAGCGTATTGTTTTTTTTCACAAAGGGAAATGGTTGTTACATTAAACAAAGAATGTAAAATCCTACAATGCTTTGGCTGATTTAATGACTAGTAATAAATAGACAAATAAAAGTCTCAAAGAGAGATTAAAGATGTTATCCGTCTCCGAACATCAATAATTACAGGAGGAAAAAAAGCAGCAAATGAGACCGTTTCATATGAGGATAAATCTACAAGACTGGATTTAAACTAATTAAAGAACTTTCACATAGAGCGCTTTGTAAGCAAGTTTTAGACGTGTAATTAGGAACTGAGACAATATAGTACGTTGTTGGAATGGTTCATGAACATTCATTACGAGGATTCAATCCCTTCAACATATTCCATTAAATTCCCTGGACGAAGTGGGTACTTTCACTCCATAACCAGTGTCTGGCTGCCTTAGATGCCTCATTCATTGATTTTGATAAATTTAATGCAGACACAGGAACAACTCCAAGGCTATTCACATGTAGCTTCATTTTGGGACTAAATATATGCCATCATTTACCAATTTTTCATTAAAAATTTAAAAGATACAGAGCAAATTAGAAGAGCAGTTAACTGCTTGATTACATTTGAGAAAAATGCTACAGACTTGCTGTGAAACATATTTGAACACCTGCAAATTATCACCATAAAAACTGAAAATGTGAAACTAAAACGGACGAAAATGTTACATTTTTTAATGGCAAAAATATCCACTAGGAGATTTAATCCCTTATAAAAGCTCCCCAAGACTGCACCACGACCGCATAATCTTGGAGTTTATTCATCCCCATGACTACACCATTTTTAGTCGTTTTCTACATCCCCACGACTGCATTGTTTTTGAGGCGTCTTCTTCATCAACACAACTGCATCACTTTTGAATCGTCTTCTTCATACCCACAACGTCATTTTTGTAGACGTATTCATCATCCCCATGACTGCATCATTTTTAGTCGTCTCCTTCATCTCCACGATTGCATCATTTTCGGCAAACATACCACTATTATTCAATAGAACAACTCTATTATCTTACAAAATCCTTAATAGTATAAAATTTAATAGGACCACTCCAACATCTTACAAAACCCTTAATAGTATAAAATTTAATAGGACCACTCCAACATCTTACAAAACCAATTATAGCATAAAATTTAATAGGACCACTCCAACATCTTACAAAACCCTTAATAGTTTAAAATTCAATAGGACCACTCCAACATCTTACAAAACCAATTATAGTATAAAATTTAATAGGACAACTCCAACATCTTACAAAACCCTTAATAGTATAAAATTTAATAGGACCACTTCAACATCTTACAAAACCCTTAATAGTATAAAATTTAATAGGACAACTCCAACATCTTACAAAACCCATAATAGTATAAAATTTAATAGGACCACTCTAACATCTTACAAAACCCTTAATAATATAAAATTTAGGAAGACCACTCCAACATCTTACAAAACCAATAATAGTATAAAATTCAATAGGACCACTCCAACATCTTACAAAACCCGTAATAGTATACATTTCAGACTATTGTCTTGTCTTACTATTAAACACTCAAAGATAACACCATTATAGCCTGACATTGTGATGATTGTCAAGGATAACACCATTATAGCCTAACATTGTGATGATTGTCAAGGATAACACCATTATAGCCTGACATTGTGATGATTGTCAAGGATAACACCATTATAGCCTGACATTGTGATGATTGTCAAGGATACATCATTACAGCCTGACATTGTGATGATTGTCAAGGATAACACTATTATATCCTGACATTGTGATGATTGTCAAGGATACACCATTATAGCCTGACATTGCGATGATTGTAAAGGATAACACCAGTATAGCCTGACATTGCGATGATTGTAAAGGATAACACCATTAAAGCCTGACATTCAGATAACTGTTAAAGATAACTCAATAATAGTCTATAATTCTAAATTGTCTAGCTTTACCATTATACATATATTGATACTAAGTGGTTATTTAAAAATGAAAAGAGGAATTAAATTCAAAAGACTTCAACACATGTGATTGGGACTCTCGAAATCTATCATAACTTTGGAATTTAATGCATTTATGGTTACATAATTTTGTTTACATTTTTTGGAATATTTAAATGAAATTTCAGAACTAGCTGTTGAATGCTGTTAAGAATGTAAATGAAGTAAGAAGATACACGAATAAAGAATATTCATGAATAAAGAATATACACGAATAAAGAATATAATTGAATAACGAATATATACGAATAAAGAATATACACGAATAAAGAATATATATGAATAAAGAATATACATGAATAAAGAATATACAAGAATAAAGAACATACACGAATAAAGAATATAATTGAATAAAGAATATACACGAATAAAGAATATACAAGAATAAAGAATATCCACGAATAAAGAATATACACGGATAAAGAATATAATCGAATAAAGAATATACATGAATAAAGAATATCAATGAATAAAGAATATACACGAATAAAGAATATACACGAATAAAGAATATACACGAATAAAGAATATAATTGAATAATGAATATACACGAATAAAGAAGATACATGAATAAAGAATATACATGAATAAAGAATATACACGAATAAAGAATATACATGAATAAAGAATATATATGAATAAAGAATATACACGAATAAAGAATATACAGGAATAAAGAATATAATTTAAAAAAGAATATACACGAATAAAGAATATCCACGAATAAAGAATATCCATGAATAAAGAATACAATCGAATAAAGAATATACATGAGTAAAGAATATATATGAATAAAGAATATACACGAATAAAGAATATACATGAATAAAGAATATACACGAAGAAAGAATATAATTGAATAATGAATATACACGAATAAAGAATATACACGAATAAAGAATATACACGAATAAAGAATATACATGAATAAAGAATATACACGAATAAAGAATATACACGAATAAAGAATATACACGAATAAAGAATATACACGAATAAAGAATATACATGAATAAAGAATATACACGAATAAAGAATATAATTGAATAAAGAATATACACGAATAAAGGATATAGACGAATAAAGAATATGCATGAATAAAGAATGTACATGAAATAAAAATGTAAGTGAAACGAGGATGTAAGTAAAACGAGGATGTAAGGGAATCGAGGATGTAAGGGAAACGAGGGAAACGAGGATGTAAGGGAAACGAGGATGTAAGTGAAACGAGGATGTAAGGGAAATACATGTTGAAAAGAAATCACATTAAACAATAGAGAAGAGCACCTGAATTTTATATCGTTGTATCAGCAAAAGAGTTTTAACATTCCTTTTAAATTTACAAGAACATAATCCTTCATGAATGCACTTCCTTACCCAATCAGCGTTATTGATGGTGTTCGAGTTTTAATTTCTTTGAGGAAATGACAATAGCAAAGGAAGCACAACGGCTAGTCAGAAGAGTTTTCCATTTTTTTATAATCTCTTAATTATATTGTCTAAAATAAGGTGCAAAATAAGGTACATAACTCTTATATTTGCAGAAAAACTCCGTATGAGAGACAAACTCTGTGGCGTGTTATTGGACCATTTCTGTGTAGCCAAGCACTCTTCAGTAGAACTGAGAGACATTTTAAAGGTGGTAGAAGGAATGCTGGGAGGAGAAATTGAAAAAGGAATTTTGATAGACATTGTGAGCGAAACGTTCGTTGACGTCAATCACGTGCACGAAAATGGGTATCCTTGAGAGAGAGAGAGAGAGAGAGAGAGAGAGAGAGAGAGAGAGAGAGAGAGAGAGAGAGAGAGAGAGAGAGAGAGAGAGAGAGAGAGAGAGAGAGAGAGAGAGAGAGAGAGAGAGAGAGAGAGAGAGAGAGAGAGAGAGAGAGAGAGAGAGAGAGAGAGAGAGAGAGAGAGTTCTCAGTTATTAACTAGACAGAAAGAAATGCATGAGATTTCTATGGACCCATTCTGTTGGAAGTTTATTACAAGAAATGTGGCGTTTTCATGATAATGTTCCAAAGAAATATACAAGTCTTTTTTCCTTAATGGAAACTAGTAATAACAGATTCGATAATCTATATCAACGACGATTTCAACATGTACAAGAAACCATTTCAAATTATACCGAAATGACACAGGTGAAAAAATGTATGTACTTTCTTGGAATTACTTGTTGAATGTATGTTCATAGATGCCATTAATATCATTTGAACTCACCGTTCATTTAACTATAACTCTGAAGAACGGAATGCTTAATTTAATTTCAATATTAGAGTTTGATAAGAAAATTATGTCATATATTGAAATCGCTTTAACATTAACAATATTGTATTTCATTTTTAATATCAAATTAATAAAATCCAGCCCTTTTAAGTTAACGCATAATTGATGTAGTTATATTATGCCCTCGTGTTATTCTTTGTATTGTTAACTTCTTGGGAATTACGACCAATATTTAGCCATATTCAACCATAGCGTGTATGAAATGAGCACATGGTTTGTTTACACAGTTCTTCCTAATACAGGATACTATTTTAGACATCACGTGTCATGCAGTATAAAGGTGTTCAGCATACAAAAATTCGGCACGACTTTGACAATTTAAAGTTAACGGAGACAAAAATATGAGCATATAAAAAACTGGTTCCCTGAATGTTTGTTAACGTCTTGGAAATTAATACCCATATTTAATAATATTCGTAATATTAACATATTGCAGCTGAAGATCTTTTTGTTTCTGTCCGTTCTTTTTACTTCAGTATTAGCAATTAAGACCCCAGTGAATATAGATCTAGATCACTGTTTAATATCAATATAGTTTTATATGCAACTTCTAAATATATTTGAGATATGACTTTACCTTCTAAATATATTTAAGATATGACAGTTCTTTAAAATGAGTAGTTATTCTCGAGATATGACATCGCTTTAATATTTTGATATATGACCATGCTCTATTTCAGTGTATTCTTGACATATGTAATTGCTTAAAAGTCAGAATTTTTCCTTGTTATTTCACCAAATTTTTAATATCAGTATATTCTTGAGATACGACATCATTTCCGTATCATTTTATTCTTGAGATCTGGCATAGCTTTAATATTAGCATTTATTCTTGAGATCTGGCATAGTAATATTAGCATTTATTCTTGAGAACTGACATAGCTTTAATATTAGCAATTATTCTTGAGATCTGACATAGCTTTAATATTAGCATTTATTCTTGACATCTGACATAGCTTTAGTATTAGCATGTATTCTTAAGATCTGATATAGCTTTAATATTAGCATTTATTCTTGAGATCTGGCATAGCTTTAGTATTAGCATGTATTGTTGAGATCTGACATAGCTTTAATATTAGCATTTATTCTTGACCTCTGACATAGCTTTAATATTAGCATTAATTCTTGAGATCTGACATAGCTTTAATATTAGCATTTATTCTTAAGATCTGACATAGCTTTAATATTAGCATTTATTGTTGAGATCTGACATAGCTTTAATATTAACATTTATTGTTGAGATCTGACATAGCTTTAATATAAGCATTTATTCTTGAGGTTTGATACCGTTTTATATTAGTATTTATTCTTGAGGTTTGATACCATTTTATATTAGTATTTATTCTTGAGGTTTGATACCGTTTTAATATTAGTATTTATTCTTGAGGCATCACATTGCGTTAATATCAGAACTCTTGAGACATGACATGACCTTACTATCAGTGTAATCTTTGATATGACATTGCTTTAAAATCAGCGTTTATGCATGATACATTATTACTCTGACATTGTTTTAACATCAGCATTTATTCGTCAGATAAAACATTGTTTTAATATAAATATTTATATGTCGAGATATGACGTCGCTTCAATATAAATATATTCTTGAGATATTATATCGCTTACATATCAGCGTAATCTTGAGATTTTATATAGCTTTCATATCAGTATTTATTCTTGAGATATGACATCACTTTTACATCGGTATTGTTTCTTTCATATATGTCGGCCATTAGGTAACAAATATTGAGAAACAAGCAGTCACTATTGTAGTCTAATTGTTGAGTGACAAATTCATTATTATATAACATTTTTTTAAAATTCTGTCAAGGTACCACAATATTGGTAAGACATCATTCAGTGTATTCTTAACATATGTAACTGCTTTAAGGCCAGAATTTATCCTTGTGCGAGAAACTATAATGTTGCAGTAAAATAAAGCATTATGCACAATAACCTTTCAATTAGTAGCGTGTACATTAAAGTTGATAATAATACGGCATGCCTTCTTCTTACACTTCTATATCTTTTTTACTCTTGCATCACAGTTACCCATGTTTGCATCCCAGGTCAACGCAAGATACAGTATTGGGACTCGAGTGAAGTTTGTCAGATGCTGAGAGAACGAATTCCTTCGAAGAAGGAACTTGTGCCAGCAATCACAACTGTAACAGACACATTTGCAGCAGAGAAGATATCTGGGGACGTATTTATAAACATGACGAAGGAAGACATAAAAGAGATTTTTCCGAAATTGACGTTTGGAGAAAGAGCAAGCCTTTTGTTACTCAGGGATGAAATTGTTCGTGAAGAAAACAATATATCTTTAAATGCAGCGGAAAATACTAATGAGAAAAGCAAAAAGAACGCAAAATACAGAGAAAAGTTAAGGAAATTCGACACGGCAGCTTCTGCTTCCGATACTTACGTTTACGGTGCCCACACATTCACCAGTGTTACTAGATGTTACAACTTAATTGAGCCAATACATTTTTTTAAGCATATAGATTGTGAGAGCCAGGGCGATTACTTGACATGGATCCAGTGGGAAACTCTCAAGATAGCAGCTGCCTGTATGAACGATCGTACCAATGGAACAATACATTTTGGAATATTGCCTTTGAGCAATGATACATCTGATGAAGGCAGAATATGCGGAATAAGTCTTAAGAAGGAAGATGTCAGAAGACATTTGCAAGAGACAATTCATATGGGTTTTGACAGAGATCAGCTGGAAATGGTTCTCAAATGTATCAGAGAGCCACAGTTTATAGATGTTGTTGGCAGTACCAAAGCTGGAAACACTTACGTGTTTGAAATAGATGTAGTTCCACATTCAAAAGTTTTGGGTGTTGAGGTGATATTTGTAAATATGAGTTCGTGTGGTGGTCATACTCTTACTTTATTTCGCTGCAAAGACGAATCCATTAGCCAAGCTGATGGCAATGAAGTTATCCAATTCATGAAGACAAAAGATACATTACTTGCACTACGCAGAGATCAGGAAAGACTTGCACTTAAAGCCATTGGTACTGAATCCGATTTAAGAGACAAGTTTGTACATTTACTGACAGATGGAAACGATGCCACTGAAGATTTGTACCCTATTTTGTTTCTCAGTCCTTTGGATAGCAGTATGGATAAGGAATACATAAAAGAAAATATAACTTTTATAGAAAGTTTAGACCCCAACATAATATTTGATTTTGATTTTGGTTCGGATAGAAAAGGACTCTATGAATATATAGAACATGAACGGGAGCAGGTGTTAAAAGTGCTTACTACTGATAACTTTGAACACGCTGGAAAGGATATGTTTGAAGATTTACAAACGTCTGGACTTAAACCTTGGGTGTTTTGTAACGGATATGAGGTTCTTGGACAACAGCTATATTCACTTTTAAAATGGAAGCAATGTCGCAGCGAGGGTTTCAAAGAAGGACTTCGATTTTATAAACATCAAATACCCGAAGGCAGAGCCATTGTGATTTTCTGTTTGTTTTCCAAGACCTATGAAGTCATGTTGGAGGCAGCTGAAGAGGCTCTAATTAAGTTTCAAAACCAGTGGATGGTTATTGCAGAAAGCGATTCGATAGCCAATTACTGGATTAGTGAGCTGCTTAGACGGAAAAGCATTGAGAAAGGATCAGTTCAGAGGAGATTTGTTCTCGGCATGCCCTGGAAACACGTGAGTCAAACAATCATACAGACGATGGGGAAATCAGAGTCAGAAATAACAGAACTACCAACCTCAACAGGTGCATTCTGTCACCTCAAGGAGAAAATAAAGAATGAAATGGTTGATCTGTCCATTTTAAGCAGATGTGAATGCGATAACAGCGAGATCGCCAAGGACTCAAAAATAATAGAGAAAAATAGGAAAAAGTTAGAAGAAGAATTTTTCAGAGGTCATTGTGCAACATGGTGGAACTTCTGGTTTGGAGACGACCATGTTTTGAAAAGGGATAAACACGATAGTCTGATGAAAATGGTTAGAAGCACTCTGGAAGGAGACATTGATGAGGACGAGAAAATTGGGCTTGTATATTTATATCACCAGCCGGGCGCCGGAGGTTCCACAACTGCAAGGCATGTACTGTGGGAACTGAGAAAAGAATATAGGTGTTGTATTGTCAAAAGGATAACAGACGAAACGTATGAGCATATTGCTCTACTCAGACGCTATGACGAACCCGAAGACCCCAAGCCTGTAGTTGTTCTCATTGACAACGAAGATGAGGACAAAGTAAACACGCTTCATTCCCAGCTAGATGGAAAGGCACGTCATGTGTACAGACAAAGTAAGAAACCATTCAAATTATTCTGCCTGCTTCTACTCTGCCTTAGAAAAACCAATCTGTCAAAAACACGAAATAGGGACAAAGAAAGAAAAACCTTTATTCTTTTGCATGACCTTACACAGAGAGAAATTGCCTGGTTTCACAGAAAGAGTGAATTACTGGAGCAAAAGCATAAAATTGAGAATGGAGTGGATCCTCGTCTCCTCATTTCGTTTAACCTTATGAAATCAAACTTTGACGCCGACTACATCAATAGGTCTGTCGAAGCATTTTGTGATGAGGTAATGGACAAGAATGAACGCCTTCTTTTGAAGTTCTTATCTTTGATGAATGCCTTTGACCAGGATTTTCAACCGGTACCCGTGAGTGCCTTTGACACAATAATGCATGATAACGAACCTATTTGCTTCGGACTTGTTGTTCCTCAGCAACAGCGCCCAAAACGGTCATGGGAATCCAAGATCAGTGATTCACTGAAGGTACTTTTGAATCGAACATCAAGAGCTGGGCTCGGAGGTCAGATTAAAGCTTTCTGTATCATCAACCAATTATTTGCAAGCGAAATACTACAATACATTCTTAAGGATGAGAAGAAATCTGTCAGCCAACTTACCATGGAACTTCTTAAATCTGATATTTTCAAGCTTGAAAACATGTCTAGAGATTTGCTGGTCAAGACTGTACGAGATATTCTGAAGAAAAGAGCTGTAAAGGAGGACGGGACGTTCGAGAAATTTTCTGCAATTGTGAATGTTCTCATGGAGAAAGAAAGTCCTGATATAGCAGTTGAAGTTTTGAAGACCGGATTCGAAATGACAAATGATCCAATGATCGCTCAGACCCTTTCTCGACTTTTTATTCACTGTAAGAACTGGCCAGAGGCAATAAATTTTGCAAAACGAGCAACTACCATGTTACCTCAAAATTCATTCCTCTGGGATACGTATGGTCAAGTCTACAAGGATCAAGTATATGAATGTTATCGCAAGTGCTTACAGACTGGAGAAAAATTGGGGTTAAATAAGGCATCTGAGATCATTAGAGCAGCATTTGATGCAATTGACAAATTCAAACAAGAACAAGCAGTTAGTGAAATTGAAAAAACAATCAGTCAAAATAAAAACGGATACTATGGAGAAATGAAAGTAACAGTCATGCTTCTAGAATTGTTTTCATACTTTTCCATTTACACTGGAGAAGAGGAATTTCATCGATTTCTCGTTGACAGTACTTACATCCCTACAAACTTTGAATGTCTCGGAGATGAAATCATACAGCGCATGAAAAGTCTGCAAGAAAATGTAGAAAACACAATGAGACTTCTCGAAGAAAAGCAGACCCAAGTCAAAGATGACTGCTTTGATGTCCACAGGCGTCAAAGACCATACCCGCAAAATGACAGTTTCATCAGAATGCGTGAGGATCTTGACAGCTTTTTCGGAGAGGATGATGGGCATATACCAGAAAACTTATCTCCGAAAGAAAAACATGCATATCGTAGCCGGCGCATAATACGATTAGGGGGGAGAAGTTTATCAACTTTACTTCAGTTACGACGATTGCCTGATAGGGAAAAATGCAAACGCTTCGATGAGATTGTAAAGCTATCAGAAGAAAATGTGAAATCAAACTTTTGCCGCGAAAGTGACTATCGATCCCTTCTTGGGGCTGTTGTTGCAATGACCGTGTTTCGTGTACCCACAGAAAGAAAAATTGATCACAAAGTCATATTGGAATTGGCTGAAAAGTTATTCGATATATCTGATTCAGACGATAGACCTTACCTTGAAACATTCCTTTTTAAAGTGATGTTACACTGGCCAACTGAAAACAGAAAAGAATATCAACTGTGTCCCATAGGAAAGTTGCTGGACGCCATTCGTCGATGGAGAAAAGCTTTTCACAGTAATCATCAGCGACAGAAAGAAGATGCCTTCGGCGCCGTTACAGCTAAGAAAGACACCGTGTTCTTTTTTCTAGGGAATGGGGAAGCTTTGGACGAGATCTTATATTACGAAGACCTGGGGAGTGAAGAAAATGGAAGCAGATTAGGGGATAGAGTGTGGGAGTCTCCACAGGCCCTTCAAAAACTTCAGCGATTGACGGGAACTTTGATAAATGATGGAAATGACGTGCAGATACAGGTAACTTAAAACGAAGTTGAAGGTGATATGATAAAAGATGTGACCTTGTTGTTCGTAAAGTACATTATGAATTTACGATAGGTTATAATTTTTTCATAAATAGTAATTAGGAAATTTTCACGTAAATGTTTGAAAGAATTATTAGTTTGGATGAATTTTGTTCACTTTGATCAGTTTTAATTTAAGAGATTTTCAATTACTGGAATTCGAGCATACGATCTTTTTGTAACAAAAATCAAATATTATAGTTCATCAGTGGACATGGTATGCAATAGAGTTGATGCTTCACTATTGTAAATTATTAATTCAGTTTGTTCTCATTTCCACCAAAAGATGTGTTCTTTTCAAATATTCTTTAAAAATATTCATGAAGTAAAGCGTAAAAATGATATAGTACTCATGAAATAAGATAAATTGATTAATTATCTTTGTGTACAAGGTATTGAACTTACAGTACACTGCAATTGTGCCTCCGATAGGTGGAGTCATCAGGTGGAAACAAATCAGTCATTATCATTCCAACGAGCATGACTATTCGGCAGAGGAGTTTGTTTCAAAAGAGAGTGTTTTTTGTTCTTGGCTTCGGCTGGTCAGGGCCTAAAGCTTACAATGTCACTGCAAATGACCCATCCATTGCTTTAACCCCTAGAGGACGGACTGCTTCTAACGGCAAAAAACAGACCAAAGACGAGTGTGAGGGTGAAAGTAGTGCATCGAGTGGAGAGATTTCGCCTCGAAGAGGAACTGTGTCTCATTCTCTTATTCAGGTGGATAAAAAGCAGTACACCTACTTTTCACAAAGACTGCAGGCAATAGACGGAGAAATTGAAGAGCTGAAAACGACGAAAGACTCCAAGACGGTAAAGGATGTTCAAATATGAACGTAATAATTTACTCTATTTTGAAGGTCCAATTACAGTTTATTTCATTGTAATCCATATAAACATTAGTAATTGCTATGAATATATGGCCTTAAACTAAGTAACATTAAAGAGGTAAAACCACCAAGATTTGTAAAATTCAAAATAATATTTACTTCTTTAATATACAAAGAGAAAAATCAGTATTAATTTATAGTATGATGAGTATAATCGTAATGAGTCATGAGCTTTTATCACACGTTTCGAGTGAAATATTTTTTCTAGATCTATTATTGTAAAAAAATTCAAGTACTTTATCAATCAGCCAGTCAGTTCATCCTAGCATTTGAATTAAACCCAGGATCAAATCTGATCCACATAGTAATTTTTTTAAAACACTTATGTGTTTACTAAACCTACCTCATCTTAAATTACAACCCCATAACCATAAATAAAATTAGTATGTAATGTCATTTTACTAAATTACACATAGAACCCAACAACAAAAAAGAAATTTAGTATGTAATATGTTATCTGCTAAATGACACTTAACAATATGTAATCGTGAAAATTAACACACAAAATACTGATATACTTAACAGTATTTAACAACACTTTATGTCAAAATGTAACATTATTATTACTTGTGGTTGGTACCATATTTCTGCTACAGACCAGTTATAAAAGAAAAAATATATTGTTTCACTTGAAAATGATATTTATTCTGTTTTAACAGTTATTGGTCATTTCAAGTCTTCTCACAGGGACGGATATGACATATTATTTACTGAGTCTTCAGACTCTGACCATAAATCAACTCTAAAGATTTTTTTTTTAAAAAAAAAACGTGTTTTCTTGCTGCTCATATGTAAAATGCAACAATGTGAAGATGATGTTTGACGGAGGCTTGGTTATAGAACGTATATTATAAAACTCTAAAACATGAGAGAAATGAATACAAACTGAATTTATTTCGGTCAGAATATTGTTGAAACTTTTACATGTAATTATGCAACTTTGCCAGAAGATTCGTTTGAAAAAGGCTGGATCTCGTAGGATCTTGCATTTAGGCTCATTTCATTTGATATTTACGCAACAAGTTGTATGATTGTTCAATTTTGCAAGCTAAGGATTGGAAAGGGTTGAAATAATTCAACAATCGTCATAAGTTTAATTTGAAATGGGTACTTACATAAGGTTATTTTTTTCACATTACGATGAAAGAAGACTTTGATACAATTGATGTTGGGCAATGAACCCTACTTTAGATTATATATAACGTCATATGACGTCATTATTTACACTCTAGATCTTACGAAACGTTGCAATGTTGGACAAATATGAGGTCAGTTTTTTTAGTCTGTATAACGGTAGTCATATGATAAATCTTGTGATGAAATATCCATTTTGATATTTATTTTGAGTCAGCTAAAAATAAATTGTGTGCGAAATGAAATGACGATTATTAAAGACTATATGTCATTTAAATCTTGAATGATTCAGTCGCTGTCCATTTCAAAACTTGCACGAGTTTCCATGTACTTTTGCAAATGCACGATACTAGTTAAGAAATTGACTTCAAAACGTTTAATATATAATTTAAGAACCGCATAATTAACATTTATTAATTTCCATTATTTCTTTTGCAGAGAAAAAGACGTATGAAGAAGCTGAAGAAGGAAAGAGACAAGCTGGTTACAGAGCGGACTCGTCTCTTTGTGGAAGATGCATAGACAGAGAGAAAACAAAAGAACAAATCTGATGTATCAATTTCAGAACCCAATGTGGTGCCAGTTTTTGATGTCATGAATCAATACTACTATTTGAAATGTGTCTTGAACTTTAATAATTAAAACAAAAATAGATATAGATATAGCATCTATCAAGCTAATTTGGATTAAAACTTTGATGTGAATGTCACTGATTTTCACATGCTTTGTGTTGTGAAATATAGGTTACAGAGAATTTGATTTTATCTGAATGTCCAAATTGTATCATGAAATTGCTGTTTAGGTTTAATGCCATTTTCAACCCAAAATAGGATATACATGGTGGCCAGTACAACTGGTAGACGAATAACCCGGGCAAACCTACGGGTAGCTACTGGCAACATTGTTTGCATATCACCTTGGCCGTGATCGAGACTTATAACCACGCGGACACTAGTGAAATGATAGTGTTCGGTAAAGGCGAGTACTTTAGAACACTCGGCCATCATATTGTTCACATAAACATTTCAATACCTTCAACAATTTTCTTTGCCATATTGGCATTTATGATGTCCCAGAATAAACTGTTTATTGATTTTATACCAGCGAAGAAATAGTTCCTCCAAAAGAAAGATCATAAACCTATTTTTAGTGTGTGTTGGTGAATAAATTTTGTACACGTCAAAAGATGGCTGTATACATACTTACATACTTTTTCAGATGAAATTTGTTCCATATCAATACATGGTATATATTATTATACATTATCAGAGCATACATAGCTGTTTTATTTTATATTGTACTGCTGGATGAATAAGGGTATTGATGACCATTATGAACCTGCCAAGATCAAGACCTAGAACATTCTGCCTTGTCTGTCAGTCTAGAGGAACGAAATAGTCATGTGATGCATGAACTAAAATTTTG
This sequence comes from Potamilus streckersoni, assembly GCA_016746295.1. Classification (NCBI taxonomy): domain Eukaryota; kingdom Metazoa; phylum Mollusca; class Bivalvia; order Unionida; family Unionidae; genus Potamilus; species Potamilus streckersoni. Next base: position 426,565 of record JAEAOA010001888.1, on the reverse strand, counting down.
AAACATATTAGCGTTAAGAAATAAAATTACAAGTTTTCAAGTCATCGTGTTTAAAGAGTTTTTGCACATGCTATTTAATGTCTTAAATATTTGTGCAAGTCTGTCGGGATACATTTGTTTATTTAATAAACAATTAAAATACCTGCAGTAGAAAATAATCTAACAAATTAAAATTTGCAGCTCACCTTCACAGGTAAAAAAATTGAGTTTATATAACAGGAACTAAACTTTTAGGTTTGCAGTAAACCTTTCATCATAGTATATGAGTTGTAGGCGAAAAGAAATATTCTTTTACAAGTCATGATTCATTATAGTTTTTATGGCAAAAAGGTAAATTGGATTGAAGAGCATTATAAAAAAGAAAATCGTATTTTAAGTAGTCAAAGTAAAGGTTAATAAATGGATATTGCTCATTTCATATATTCTGTAGAAAACACTCCCTCTTGTAATTATACAAGCCTATTGTGCTCCTAATTATGCCTATTACGCTACTAATTATACCTAATTGCTCCATCAAAAAGTGCCTTTTTGGGCAAGGAGACTATCTGTTTGACTTTTGTAGAAATTGCTGGTTTATGTATATTTTCTATTCAAGTGAAGATTTTCACATTCATTGGCACATTGATTGAAAAGTAATTGCAATAATTCATATGTTGATATACAGACATACATACAAAGTGACAAAGAAATATATAACCAGAAAATTTTTAATTAAATAAGCTTTAATTATCAATGATACTTCTTCACTACGATCATATATATTATTTAATATAACTAAAGGAAGCGGACATAAATTAAAAAAAGAAAACAACAACAGAATTGCGTAGAATGAAACAAAAATAATCAAAGCAAATTGCTTGTTGCTCTTTGTCGAAAATGGTTCCAAGAATCTTCATGATTATGTTAGTATTTTTTTTTAGTTATTGACGTTGGTAACCTAATGCAGATTAATGTAAATGTAAAAACAAGTGTAGCCAAATTCCCTTGAAATGTTATCTAAATGAAAATTATGGTTTATATTGCCATCTTTTCACACACAAAGTTTGCAGTCAGAAAATCTTAAAAGCTTTGTCATTTTACTTTTATTTTGCGTAATATTTAAGCCAAGTATTATTGAAGTAAATAATTTAATTGCCCGCTCTTCTTTATGAATAAAGTTCAATAGAATGAACAAATAGACGGCGTGCAAAATAATTTGACATGGAGTTTGATGCCCGTGTTATTCGTCTACCAGTTATACCTAAAATCTTCTTATGATTTTTTTCTTCTTAATTTGGTTTTACATAGTAAATTTGCCGAATGGTGGTCAAGTAAAAGATTTACGCATGCCTTTTTTTTGAAATTCAATTGTGTAATAACATTGGCAATTACGAGTGTGCAACATTTTGTGTTTTCAACAGTCGTATGTACTCTCTATATTTTGTTTACTCATGTATGATAATTTGGTGATGTTCCACCGGTAGTTGAGTTCTTTATCGATGTTCCTTAAAGTTACACTTTATGTTATAGAATTGAGTGTGTTGAAAGAAACCTAAAATAGTTGCTATCTCAGTTACGTTTTCTATTTTAAACTTGAAAGATTATTTGAACATTTTAAGTTATAGGAAATGAACAGGTTAGAAAATTAAATGCGTTCATTGGAACTCATGAAGATGTTGTTCTTGTCATTGATGTTTCTTTACTTTGATTGATAAAATTTTTATCTAATTTTTATGGCAGAAGAATAATGTTTTGTTCAAGTGCAGTCATCGCTTTGATGACACGAATATATATTTTTTCTTATTGTACGTTTGTTTGATGTCATAGCTTTGTTATAATAATGTTATAACGACGCGAATATCTATTTTGGTCACGTGATTATTATCTTCCATTACATGGATCTTATGTACAGGAACGATGGTGCACATTTATTGGCAAAAACTTTACGATTTTCATCACCACTTTAGTGTTATTTCACAAAAATGAAGAGTGACATTATTTGCGACACATTTTTTTTCTTCTGAAATGAGCAGCGGTTCAATTTATTGCCCCACAAACATGACGTTTTGCACTGAGCGACCTGGATGCATGTACAGATTCTTTAGTTGATTCAAGTGGAAAAAGTCGTTGATGCAAAAAACTATTATTATTATTATTATTATTATTATTATTATTATTATTATTATTATTATTATTATTATTATTATTATTATTATAAAATCGATTCTATATCAAAGTTCAATCAAAGACTATATAATGTCTTCATATGTCTCGTGTAATTTGAAGAGTGGAATTTATTTTGTGACCTGTTCATATTTTATCCATGCGCAAGCCTTACTCAATACACGGTTCAGACACTGTGTATTGCATTGCATCAATAATGTCGACCTTTGTTCTATACAAGATGATATATGTGTTTAATTTAATTAATTTAAAATCTTTACACTTAATGTCAAGAAATTTCCTGCATACATTTTAAAGTTGCTCCTGTATTTACAATATGCCGTTTTCTGGTCGACCATCGCTTTTCCATCAGAAATGTGAGAAATAAAGCTATTAATTGTACTGTTTTGTTGGTTTGGAAACTTCCGCACTTTAGACCAGAATTGGCTTTACCTTGAATCAATACATGTTAAGGATTCCATTATTTTCAAATTTTCAGGCAACTGCACTGACTGGGCGCCGTTTTAGACACAACCCACGTTAAGCTAACTTACGAGAAAAAAAAAAAGGAATTGGTTCGTGAATAAATAATTGCTCATCAATAAATACGATATATCCTGTAGTTTATTAATTTTATTAATGCTTACTCAATTTCGTCAACGTGATTAGTATCGTTATCGCTGTACCAAGTATCATAATATCAGTTTTAAATACTTTTGATACAACGAGACTGATTGTGTTTGTGGGATTTTTAAACATTGTCTCATAGTATTACATACATATGTTAATGCCAGTGTAATTACAAATATTGTACGTATCTTATGCCATCAGAAATTAGTATGACTGACCTAAGACTGCTTAAAATTGTTATAAAAATGTGAAAGGTTGATTTAATTGATGTTGTACATTCTATAAGATAGATCACTTAGATAGAATTGTTAACTTTAGAAACATACATTGCAATTGACACAAAGAAACGACTTCACATCTTCACAATTTTTGTTTGGAAACAGAGACCCGTAGTGCAAAATTGCTTTTTTATGAGTCTATTCTAGTTGTTATTTCCTCTTGTTGTTACCATTTAGGAACAATGTTCAAATTTGAACAACTTGTTTTGTTTGTTTGTTTTATATTTATTGTAGCGGTTGATTGCCGCCGCATCCAATGAAGTTCACAGCCCCGAAATATCTGATCGATCCGCGCCCCCATACATACATACATACATACATACATACATACATACATACATACATACATACATACATACATACATACATACATACATACATACATACATACATACATACATACAGACAAACAGACAGACAGACAGACAGACAGACATACACATACATACATACATACATACATACATACATACATACATACATACATACATACATACATACATACATACATACATACATACATACATACATACATACATACATACATACATACATATATATATATCATTGGCTAATGAAGATGTATAACAGTACACTAAATCAGGCAGTAATGCAATTCTGTGTTTTCAGGTTTTGCACCGTAAGTGTCGAAAACGCAAATTTGTATGAAAGCAAGTACACGTATCACATTATGTTTTAAGCATCATATCTCCCATTATGATCCATACCACAATACATCCGTTATTTCCCAATTATATTTACTACAATACTTAACAGAATCACACGGTAAATTTAACTATGAATATGGACACTTCATATTATATTTTTTCTTGTAACGTTATATTTCCAGTAGAAACATCTAAGAATGTGTCAATGAAAATGCCAATGTGAAGAAGAGAAACCGCTTTGCTAACATTTTGCTAAAAAAGATTTAGAAATATCCTATTGCAATCTGACAAGTATGTATGGAGTAAAGTCGTGGAATATTTATTTTCATATGGAAGAAATTGTTTACAATTTCTATGTTTTGACTTGTGTTTTAGTATTTATTTCTGAACGGGTACCATACCAAGTTTTCAACCTGTTTTGTCTAGTAGATGCTACATGCTACGTGTTGTACCGCATGATATGGTTACTCTTTTCAAGCAATGTTACGGGTACATTTTAAAAGAATGTTATGGGAGCATTGAAAAGCAATATCATGGATACATTTCCCAAAAAAAATATTTACATGCAATTGTTTATTACGCTATGATTATCTGTTATCAATAAATTATTGGCAGAGGACTCTCTCTCTCTCTCTCTCTCTCTCTCTCTCTCTCTCTCTCTCTCTCTCTCTCTCTCTCTCTCTCTCATATATACCCTTCATAATAAATGGCCATGTGATATTGATGCTATATTTAGAAACTAGTATAGTAGTGCTACTACATTGCTTTACACTCTTTTCATAAAAAACTAAGAAGGGAATTATTATTATACACATATAAGTTTACCATATTAAACAAAATATACTATAAATTGGTGAATCAGATTATCTAGCTCATTGGTAAAGGACTGTAGAGAACATTTGTCTCGGCAAAACTCTAACTGCTGGCCTGACCGTCAATTTAGAGCAGACTGGTGCAATTCGTGTCATGGAGATGTCCGTGTCAATATGAAAACTGTCCTGGAGATGTTCGTGTAAATATGAGAACTGTCCTGGAGATGTCCGTATCAATATGAGAACTGTCCTGGAGAATTTCCGTGTCAATATGAAAACTGTCCTGGAGATTCCGTGTCAATATGAGAACTATCTAAACTATTCATGAGTTTATACCATCACGTGGTGGGAAGTGACAACAAATCTGTTCCATCCCCAAAGTTACATAGTCGGCTTAAATATTCTTTACTGTAGGCAAGGAAGACTGCGTTTATTGATATTTAAAAAAAATATAAACTATATACAGTATAACTGAAAAGTAAACTTAGTATACTTGAAGAAAATGAAAATCATAAAAGTATTAGTATTTTTCTAAAATCTTTATGCTTTGAAATTTAAGAAAATCTCTCACAAAAAAATGCTGCTAATTCAATTTACAAAAACTCGTCATTTCGAGATAGAAATTCAAACATGTTGTTTTAAACTGCACGACAACGTTCATTTCTACACATAACAGTTTGACCAAGCTAGATAATCCTTCAGCATGGTACTGGGGCTATAGATTTTGTGTGGTTCTAACCTTATTTGGTCAAGTACCATGACATTCCAGATTTGGTCACGTACCATGACATTCCAATTTATTATTACATTGCACCCTATAACACAAATACTATTTGTTACAGTTTCATTTCGAAGTGCATTAATGAACTGTGTTTATTATAGCCTATATAACTAATATTGGTAAATATAAAACACGCTTTTCTTCGATTAAAGTGACATGGTTCTAATGTATGTTATACGCCTCCTCTTCTTAAATTAATGTATGTTCCAGACCCAAGTAAACGTATGAAATAAACCTCCTTGTCATAGCGTGAAAATCAGCTTGACAGGGAATGCATCCAAAATGTTAAATAGCGGTTCTATATAAATATGCCAAACATACAAGTACGTAAAACACTTTGTGAAATCATCGTAGGGTATGCCCTTTATACTTATGTACTATATATACACGATCCGACTTTTGCACAGCATCACGCCTACTGCATTGAAGACAATAACTTTTAAAGACAAGATAACAAAACCCCCGTGCCACATAATGCTAAGAATACTGCAATATCACATTAGAAACGATTCGTTGTAATTCATTCAGATCTTAACTGAAGGATGCAGAAACACTTTAGGGGATTTTCTTTTTTTTATCATTCATACAGCTTTTATGAGCAATCGAATACTCGCCTTGAAATGACAGATTTTGAGACACAATAATATTTGAATTATTTTCAGTAAAGTAGGTTTCTTCATAAAGAACTGAATTGTCAGCGTTGAATCACGTGGCTAGTGTAATTGCCTTTGTGTAAATAAAAATATTTTGGAAGATGTAGACAAAGCAAAACTTGCTGAACGTAAGTGGTAATTGGTGACATATATACGTGAATATCACCTACTACAGATGTCACACTATTTAAGAGCCGACAGGAGTGTGTGGTACAGTAAACTCTCGTTACAACAGCCGTATCTATCTATTATATTAATGATACAATCCCTTCTTTTACAGATTACGCCTTTAGCTTAGAGGCGCTATATACTTGCGCACACTAATGTAACGAATCAGACGTAAATATGAGGCATTCTTTAGTGATCTATTTTAATTAGTTACTAAACTTGTATGCATGCATATTATTACGTATATGTAATTTAATTACTTGTGTGTTAGTTTTAAATTCATTTTTTTTATTTTTATTTCCTTACATATTATTGTAATGAAAAGTTTATTCACTAGATTTTACATTTTCTTCGGAAAATTCGGTTCAGTTGTGTTTTGACCTGGTAAATAGACGTAGTGCCTCATTTTATTTTTAGCTGACCTAGTTCTTGACCTTGATTCAGAATTGGTAAACTTTTTTTTAAAAAAATTTCTTTTCTAGAGTGAAAATCATTGGTCTTTATCAAGGTCATACTTTCCCGTGTGTTAGCTCTGTTGTAAACAATTTTTTAAAAAAAACAAATTGTTCAATCTTGTTGATTCGTTCGTTAGAATCAAATTTATCCATGGCGTACGTGACACCAGACCTGTGGTCTTACTGCACCGTTCAAACTAAGTGACCACGTGACCCCATCTAAAATTAGTTTTGAAACTAACGTTTATTAGTGATTTAAGTCAGTCGTAATCCATACCTTCAGGCTCAAAGGCATTATGTATTTGTGTTGTTACCAGTTTGAAGTAAAGTTTTTTCTACTTTTTGGAATTATTAATTAATTTCTCTGGAAAACACAAATAAGTGATCTTCATCAGAGTTCTCGAACAAAGACATTTATTGGAACTTATTCGGAATTCTAAAGCTGGAATATTAATTTTAGTGATTCAATAAGGAACTGTTGACACTACAACACAAATCATTTTATAGAAAACATCGTGGCCTTTCATCTTGGAATTTCATCGGGATTCGAACTTTGATTCATTTAGAACTTTTTAGTGATATGGCTTAAATTCTTAATTATTTAATAAATGTTTGGATTAGATTCATAAACCGTAAGTCCTTTTCATATTTTTACCTTGTTTTCTAGGCAAAAAAAATATTTTGTTAAATTTTGCAAAGCTTGTTGATTTCACTATTTTCTTTGTTACTTTTGTATGATCTTAAACACGTAATAATATATTCCTATATTTAAAACTACTTCTTACATAAACAAAATAGTTATATAACATCCTGTCATATATTATTCGTAAAATGTAAAGTCCCTTGGAAAGACAATTAGGTTGCTAAGAACATGAAGGAATTACATATCTTTATTAGTGAAAAATTGCAATTTCAATAAGAAAGTGAATATTTTATTGAAATATAATTGTATCGTTCTCATAAGTTAGCTGTCGAAGCAAAGTATTCGTTTGTAATTTAGGTTGTAATAGACGTCATATAATAACTTTATTTCAACTTTAAGATCGAAGATGTTTACAAAATGGTCACTTTTTAATAAAGTTGTAAAATCAGAATATCTAAACAGTTGTACATGTTAAATTGTTTCAAGCGGTGGTTTGACTCATTTAATGATAGTCGCAATAAAGTATCCTTATAAACGTATGTTTTCTTTTAACACAAAAAGTTATAAATTTTCATTTTGTCTGTATTAATTGGTCCAGAGAAATTACGTAACATATGATACTTACAGGTAATCAAGAATTTGGTCGAGCCATCGACCTAACTCCATGGGCCATTCTCCGCATCTTTCATGAGTTAAACAGAAAATGTCGCATTGTCCAAGACAAATATTCTAACCGTAAACAGAAAGCATTTGCCTAAGGTGACCTACTATATTGTTTACTAATTCAACAATATATTTCGGTATTAAAAGTGACGTGAAGAGAGGTGAAGTTTATTTCATAAAAAAATTATCCATGGCAGTAAACATACACATAACTGGATAATGACACAGAAATCAAGAAAATGAGCAAAGTTAAAATTATTACATATCTACATTCACTGCATATCTGTAGCAACTCATAATCCTTCAATACGTACACTTTGCATTAATAAAGTCATATGCTCTCTTGGCCATTTCAAATTTTCAGCAATGTTCTCCAAATAAGGAAAATATTGATAAATATTGATTTGCTTCCTTTTCTGCAAAAAGGGGTAGAAGTCCATAAAAGGGTGTACTAACCTTTGATTTCTGGTAACATCGAAACCTGAACTTGTGTGTAATGTGGATGGGGTGGATGGGATACATTTTCCGCTTGTCAATTCTAATTGAATTAATCCAAATTGCAGTTTCGTTTTTCCTTGTAGTTGCTATGCTCTTCTTTCTTCTGTTACATTTCCATTTGTCTCTCTTCTTTCTAATTTTGGATTTATTTCTCTTCTCTGCATTTGCGTCAATTCATTCTGAAGGTGAAGCTTTCCTAACTCTAATTCCAGTTGTTTTGTTTGTTTTTTTTAAAACTGTAATTCTTTTAGTTTCCTGTCTAAACTGGATATAGACTTACCAATCAAACCGAAAGCATTTCTGCTTATAATACCAAAGAATGAACCAACATAATCTTTATCTTTTACTTCAGAAAGATAAAGTCTGGCAAGATCAAGGAATACGTTCCTTTTGAATTACTATAACCATTCGTTGGTAGGAATTAATAAAGCTCTCCCCTTTAAATTAAACTTCAATAACATTTTCAAAAGTATAGCATTTTCCAAATGAGTCTCAGTGGTGTTGAGAAAAGAAGTTCATTCTATTATGCTGTTGTGCCAGTAGCCTTGAATAGCTTTGATATGCTAAAAGTACTGATGTATCACAATGATATAATCCAACAGGCCGTTAAATTAATTCACATTAATTCCAAAATAGTTAGTCTTAATGTGTAATTCCAATGAAAAATTTGAAAAATAAATCTTCTCAAATGATACATGAATATAATTAAATGCATGTCTCCACTATAAGATAAAATTTCATAATCTATTTTAAAACTCACGCACAACTAATGCTTCATATTTATGTAAAGTATACAAAATACACGTAATTCCGAAAAACATATTTGTTTGCAGTCCTATTGTCAAGATATTTGCTTGTAAATTGTCATTTTTACTTACAGCAGGGAGGGAGAATCCTACAACTTTATAGGAGGTTTTTTTTTCTCGCGAAATTAAAGCTTCCTACAAAAATGAAAATACAAGGTCAATAACGTAAATCTGATGCCTCTAACTGACAGAGACTTCTCTAATTGGAATAGCTCATTTTTTTGATCTTTTCAAGCTTGTGTTTTCGTTTTTTACGGCGTGTTTGTTTATTTAACAAGACATTCAGGTTTTGTCGTCTACCTCCTAGCTGCTGTGTCTGACTACCAACAATTTTATCGAAACCCGTACGATATCGCGATCGAGGATGATGTCAATTTATCGTGATTAATCAGTGTGGGGTACCTTGCGCTTTTGAAAAGAAGTTTTAGAATTTATTCTTATCCATGTCTCCTGAACACCAAGTCTGATGAATGTTTCTTAGAGTATGAGTATCGACTCCATTAAACAACTAAAATATTGCAGTTATCTCTTATTAGGTATTTGCGTATATCGCTGAGTAACATCTATAGTATCAGTGCTTTTGTGTCTACCTCGGGAAAATATCCGAGCTGGATATGTTTGTTTGTCCAGCATTACATCTTCGTATAATACGAGAATATTAATACGTCCATCGAGATCATCTAGTTTGAGCTTCATCAATGTCAGTGATAAAATCAATAATATCCATATCATCTTCATCTTCATCCATCAACTTTGCTTCTTCATTACAATCTTTAAACACATCGTAGCATCGATCATCATCTACGGATGGTGCCAATAAATGTAACTTATCCCACTTGAGCCATCTCATTATCAGATTAAGCAACAAATGCGTCTTACTAGACCCAGATTGACCTATTATAATTGCTCTTATAGAATTTGGTAACGCTGCATGATGCTTGATTGGCTCTTGCTTACGTGTCGCTGAGAAATCAATGACATCCAGGTTGGACAAATATTATAAATAATATGAATTTGTATTGTGTTCGATGCGGAGCATTCACCTCCACCAGTGGATTAACAACAACAGTAACAAAAAATAAATAAAAGGCATGCACTTACAGACAAGTGTGCGAAATGTGGTGCAAGCAGGTACAGATTTATTTCGTCTCGTACGAAGATAGGTGGTGATATCGCTGCTTCACTGGGAAAATTACCAGGGACTCCATGGGCTAAATATTAATAACTAAAACATCAGTAGTATAGTGGGGTAGTTTGGCGTCAATGGAAAAAATACATTAAAAACACCCCTGGGGTACTTTCCAGTCAAGGGGAATTTAACATGGGGAAATTTAACGTGGAGTGAAATGGGGAAATGAACATAAAGACAAGAAATTGGGCTAATTTAGCGTCAATGTGACTTTAATGTTAAGAAAGGTATATCAAAATTGATGTCAATGGGAATTTAACAACGGAATGTCGACTGGGGGTCAAAGGTAATTGAACATGGGTGGTATCATGGTTTTTTTTTTAGGGTCAAACTATTTAATGATGAAATGTATTTATAGGACAAAGGGTTGATAGGGACACATATCGATGTACAGAAGCAAATAAATGTACATCCAGGCACACAAAAAAGGACAAAGATGTTCCGAAGAAAGACTTAGAGACAGATTCATAATAAGAATAATAAGAAATAACAAGAAATAAGAAACAATAAGAAAAGTCTATTGTATGGGTACACAAAATTTATTCAATTATATACATGAGCTCTCTGGCCTGTGCTGTGGTCTAAGCACTATCAATTTAATACATAAAAATTTTGGACATGGAACAAACCTATTGACAAGTTATTTAGTTCTTGGTTCTAATAAACTACTTTTTAAAATTAAAAGTTTATGCCTTCAAGAGAAACATGCAACGTATATACATTTCATTAAAGAATGACATTTTTCATACTACAATTAATGTCCATTTTAAAAGAAAAAGCTAAAACAAAACATGTAACAAACAATCAAATAGGACAAAGTTCATGTTTCTCTCTATTTCATTCACACACGTTGTTTAAATCTAGTCAGCTACCACTTCTATGGTCAGCGTAGATGTTTCCCATCACATACTCTCTTTTATTATTAACTCTGCTGTTATGTCCATTGTGCTAGGTTCGCGTGTCGACAAGCGGATCAATGGTGATTATTGTCTTCTTCCCATGGAGGTACAACGCATGCCATATAAATGGTCACTTTTCCATCAGTGATGTCAAATGTTTCTCTCATCGTCTGCATCGTCGAAGCAATAGCCATCAATAGTTTCGAAGAAGTTAATTCTGCAGGTGCACTAAACCCGAGACATACAGGAGAGTTCAAACCGTCGTGTTACATAGATAGGCCCAATCGACCTCGATCTTTGACTTCACACAGACGTTTGAGTTCCTCTAACAGCGAGTCAAATAAGTCCGTAATAAAATTTGCCGCTTCATCGTCAGGTGCAAAGTCTTTATATTTCACCGTGAATGTGTAAGTTGTCATAAATTTTATCGAATTCACCGTCTGAATCATTTTGATGATAAAATACTCTTTTAGGTCTAATGAGTCCTTTTCCTTCTTGGACGCACTTTGATGTGACGGTTTGGTATTGAAAGAAGTCAATGATATTTGTTCCTTCTTTTTTTCATCTGTGTAGAGTGATTCATCTTTCTCGACGTTCGTCCTCGCAATAAAGTGTCGTTCTTGGAAGTTGTCCCATTTTATTACTGGGTGATATCAGCATGTCCATAAGGTAAAGTCTTGCAGTCTGGAAGTCGCACTGGTTGCACGTAGTTTGCCATGGTGTTAGTAAATAAACAACTAAGATGTGGCAATGCATTGGTGGTGTGATTGTGAGGCACAACATCGCACTCGGGTGTCTCGTTGAACTTGAGTTTTACACTCGATACTTGCTGTTTGAAAGTATTTATCTTCTCTCTTGGACTTGTAGTGACAATGAATTATTGGTCTTGGAAGTTGTCCCTTTTTATATGCTGGGCAATATCAGCGTGTCCGTATGGTAAAGTGAAGTGATTGGGAAGCCGTACTCGCTTCTGGTACACTATTTGATAGACCTTTTCCAAGGGTCGACTGACGATTTGATGTGTGGGTAAACGTACAATCTTGTTTGGTTGGTAAGTTGTCAACTTTCCATCCTGTCCTGACTGCAAGGCTTCTTTGAGTACGCCAAAGTTTACCACTTGACTGGTGCGATAATTGAGAGTCAATCCTTTCACTTTACACTCCGTGTGCACTTCTCCTTGTGGGTCACGGTATTCGCATCAGTAATTTTTGGGACCGCAACTGGCAAAACTTAGAATCTTTTCCTCGGAATGCTCATCTGTCCAGGCTACTAAACGGGCTCCTTCAATTTTAGGTTGCTGTTGACCCTAACGACTGATGTAGATGCAACTGTCCGTGTCAAAATACAACACACGATCTCCTAACATTTCTAAAGCTTCATACAGTTTTAAGCGAGCATGAGCTGTCACGTAAGCTGCAATGATGACATTTCCAAATTCGTCGGCTTCTACAAAGTCCAGTTCTTCTTCGTAATTAACTAAGAGCAAGTCTTCACGAATGACGTCTAATTGTTTCATGTATTTGGTTTTCTCGTGAATCATCTGGAAGTAGCGGGAAAGTTCTGACAAATACTCCGTCTTGGGTAAACACGGTCGTTTTGTCATTTTTCCCCACAAACAATTCAACATCACTTTGACAAACGATCGCCTTCCTTCGTTTTTTTTCCCACTTGGTGTAAAGTGTTGCCTTCCTGCTCAAAGTATTTCTCTTTGAATTTTTTTTGGTCTTCGGAAGTGTGACACCAGGAAGGATAGCCACTGGCTTCTTTCTTCAGTTTCAAGAAAGCATTCACATACTCTGAGAAAATGCCTTTTTGAGTCTCGTTGCCCTTATGGTACTTTTCTGTATTGGGAAAGTGGTAAATTTCGTACACTTCTAACAGGTCCAAAGCCTTGAAAAATTCTACACTAACCCACGTTCCCGTCAAGGCACGTTCTTCCTGAGTGTGCAGACAAGGGTGGTCTTGGTTGCACGTTTCAGTACAAGAACGACACAAAGGAAACATCAGTTTTCCTTGGCAATGATGTGGTAAAACGGGATGGTACAGATTCGTGGGAGGTAAGACTTTGCACTTGATCAATCCTTCGTATTGTCGAATATTGTCCACGTCGATGTGTTCGGTCAGTAATTGTGGGTGTTAGAGGGAAAATGACAATATTTTTACACGTACGGATACAGAGAACACACGTCCAAGTATTTGATTTCTTCTCCTTTCTCCTCGTCGGCTTGGTACAGCAAACAGGTGACATTCGTCCGTCCTCCGTACAAACTGTCCCTTGGGTTCAGAGGGTCCACCAGCTTGTAACTTTCCACGATGCGCTTAAACTCGACATAGGTTTTCAATCGCTGATAGTACTTTTGTTTCCACATTTTTATCACTTTGTATCCTTGCTCTTCTAACTTCAAGCGACGTTGACAGGTAGCCTGGTACAATTCTTCCATGGTCCGTTGTAAAAACTGTTTTTTAGTGTCATGTTGAGGGTAACAGGTAGGACATCCGTGAAATAAGCAACCGTTAAACTCGACACGATCTGGGGGTTATCTAAGTTCCAGCCATCCACCCAATACCTTCCGATGGTCTTTTCGCCTCCTCCGTTGCAGGCATGTTCAATCCATTTGTCTTCCTTGTCACACAAGTAACGTAACTAACGTAAGACTTTGACCGAGTATTGACGTTTGACAAATTTTGGTCGTTTGAGGACTGATGGCAGCTGTTTTCGGGCATGAATCGTTGACGGTACACTATGGAGCACGCTTTGGCAACAGTGCAATAGTGCAATAGTGCAGGCTTCTTTCAAAGGGTCGATCCCTCCGTGCTCCATGAATAATTCTCGAAATTTTCCACAGCAACGCCGTAAAATGTCCACGTCGGAACGACAATATTTTAACATTTTTTCCTGAAAATCGAAAGGGTCTGAGGCGTGAGTCTGGTACCATGAGTAGAAAGTTTCTCGTTGTTCGGTACGCATATTGTCGGGGTCGTAGTAGTGAGCCTCAGGCAAATGGGGTAGAACAGCATGTTGATTGGCTTCGGTATTGAAAAAGTGAGGAAAAATAGCCTTTGGCCATTTCTGTCATGCCAAACGTTTTAGGCATGCGACTAAGAGGCATGGCCAAGTAACTCATCGAATCTTTAAATTTCAGTTGTTCCACTTGCATGGAAATGACTTTGGCTCCATTCAAAGTCACTTTAGGACATTCTGTACTTTCTTCCGTATAGTATCGCAAAAGAAACTGTCCATCGTATCCCGAAAAATTGTGAGCCATCACCGTGGCATAACGATGACAATCTCCGTAACGTTCGATGTCTTCTTGGCTCCACGTCTCGTCGATAGGGTCTAAGACCCATTGGGCAAAATTGGTCAATGTGTTAGGCCCCCGAAAGATTTTTTCACGTCTTCCGGGAATCTTGCTACAGTGAGGACAATGAGTCAAAATAGGCTCTTGGATGCAATTTTCACACGCTCAGTGAGCCACGCAGAAATTAGGAATGTGAATGCCAGTCTCTTGCATGCATTAGAAATCGAAAAAGATGAAATTGCCTTACTTCTTCTGGTCTTCTTCTTTTTCTTTTTGTTCATGTTTAGAATGGTATTTTTGAATGTAGCATTGGTGTTCCAAGTCCACGATTTGGTGACAAATGTGACATCTTTTCTTTCCTGAACAGACGTGTGCCTTGGTATTATTGGTACGTATGCCTTGTCCACAAGTAGGTCACAATCTCAGGAGTTGATATGCACTTTTCCGCTGTGAACCTTGCGTCTTCAAATATTGTTAGTAACAGGCAGGACTGATACACGTTCGCTGACAAGCAGAGCAATGCACTCGTTCTTGTCCTTTGTCTAAATAGGGTTTAGAGGCTAAACATCTCTCACATTTCGATCCACAATGTTTGTGTTGCTCTCGATTGTTATAGCCATAGTCACATTTCTCACAGTAATAACTGTATGACAGGAATGCAGTGATACTGGTAATGGCATCAAAATGTTCATCGTGATGATAGATGTGAATGTATTTTCAGTCTTTGAAATCTTGCCTTCAAACAACAGAGGTCCGTGCACTTCTTGAGGGTGCACTTTCAAGGTGTAACGTGGAGCCAAGACGTCTTGCAGTTTTTGCATTTCAGGAATGCCACATGATGTATCTTTAGGTAGCCCCGCTCGCTGTAACAGGAGTTATGCCTCTCTTTGTTGTTTCGCTCGGTCCGATTGTTGAATAGTTTTCCATGCTCTTGTCCATTCTGCCGTGTTGTTCTTATCGGCATACGTTCGTCCCACCACGATGGCACGGGCTAAACACATCTTGTATTGAGAGTTGGTAATTTGGACGAGGCTCTTTTTGGTGCTGCGGAGGTTGTCTACTAAGAACACTTTTTTTTCCTTAGGGAAGAGAAACGTGGGTCATGAACAGTGTCGCTTTTCTGTCGGTGATATGAAACTTTTCGTTGGATTGCTGCACGTGTTGAATCTTGTCGATGATTTCGGAAGGTGTCAGTTCTGATGGACTGCTAAACTCGATCCAAACGGGGGACTTCAAACTGTCGTGATGAATGGAAAGTCTCAAGCGATCGTCTTCTTTGGCTTCACATTGCTATTTCAGTGTGGTTAACAAAGAATCCCACACATTGGTGATGAACTCTTCTGCTTACTCCATCGGTACGTCGAACTTGAAATCTTTAAATTTCACCCTGTACCTGTAGGCCGTGGTTCTAAATTTTCTAGAGGAACGTTTGTCCGTTTCTCGAATGTGGTAAAATTTTTCGGGTGATACTGGAGGCCTTTGGTTTGGAATAGACTCTCTCGGTCTGGTCGCAGACGTGGAAGGTGTTAGTTCAGGTTCGCTCATGTCTTCGATTTGAGCGAACACTTCATTTCGTGTGTGAGGTGATAAGTCACGACGCTGCCTCTTACCTTCTATTTCTCTCTCTCACTGAAATCGTGCGATCGTTTCATCTCGATTGCTGATTCAGACATGATTAACAAAGTTCGTTCTTTCTGTTTAAATACCCCTCTCTACCTCTTGTTTTGACAATGACATGGTATATTCCACAAGGCAATTGAAAATCTAACAGTTAGAAACCGTCGGAGGACTTATGCGAACGACAATGGTGCATCTTAAATGCCTTATGCATCTTGACGACCCTTCGATTCAAACTCTACCGCGAAATAAAAATGTTGCAAGATAAAACCCAGAGAGTTGGTGTCATCAAGAGAACTAGAAACGGTACTGTGCCGTTAGGACACCTACGTACTCCAGAAAACCACGTTACTCGACTACGATGTCTCATTCTCTGTCTCTTCTACTTTGTCGTTGACCACGATGTCTACTAACCCTGATTTAACTCACGTTTTTCTTCATTTGATATTTAAAAAAATATACTAAACTCATTTATAAACGAACTACCCTTTCTGACATCAGCGACGATGTCTCCAATTGCCTTTACCACTGTTGCTACACCTACAACGGCGATGTTTCTTTAGACCAAAGTATGAGACAGCAAATAAGTTGTGAAGTTGAGCGAAGTTGTCTAAACAACAACTGTCAAGCCCCTATATTCCAGTTATATTTGTGATAATAACTTGTGATACTTCACATTTTCTAAAGTGGAAATGTTCACAAGCCGTGCAAAAGTTATGTGACTTTAGCTTTTGACACTTGCACACTCTCCATTATACAAGTGTCACGAGAACAATATCTATCCTATTATTACCATTTTCAAAAACATGCACACTCTTGCAACTTGACCTGAAAATCTGTATTTCTCTATTTGTGGATATCCCACTGACCATTCGCAGGGGATAAAGCTGATTAAGAACTGTAGGAATATCCCCTCAATTTTTTAATATATAAATATCAAAGGTTTTATGTGTATTGTCTCTATTCATCGATTATTAGCGTTTGGGTATGTTCCCTAGAGACACAAACAATTTTGAACAAACTTAATTCTGAATTAAGTTTTCTCTCTGTTTATACATTTTTTTCGAGCTGTTGGTACATGGAAAATTACATCCAAATGCCTTCTCAAAGTGGGAGGCATTTCTACACATGGCATTGCCTTTGATGCATTCGGTTTTATTGGTTAGTCATCGCTATTCTTTAATTCTTTTTTTTAATGTATTTGTTTAATAGAAGATGTAAAACTGTTAATTGTTGTAAAGGATTTTATGTTGTTTAGTCTGTTGCTGCAAAAGAAACATCTATAGTAAAATACTTAAGTTTGTTCAGTTTTATTTCAGGCTCTACAAAAGGTACCAATTTATGTAGGTAACGGGTTTAAAGTTGCTTACTGCCCTAAGGCTTATACGACTGCTTGCAGTCCCGGGCATAGACTGCAGTCCCTTTAAGAGGGCACTTGGCCTTGGTGCTAGGCATTTGCCTGACCCCTAAAGGTCAGAGACCCCCAAAAAGACCTTATGAAGCGTATTGTAACAGAGCGTACCGGCTTTCCGCCTCAACTCCCGCCTACCAAAGTCCCCAATGTCTAAGTCCATCTAACTTTATCTCAGTTAGGTGGACTAATGTGTCAAATTTAACCAGTGTTTCCTACGGGTGTCCCTATACCAATGATGTGTTAGCCACCTATTCAATTATCCAAATGTTCCTGAGTTGTGAATTTTGAATATATTTTGATGAGGTTGAATTTTGCGTACTTAGCGTACTTATGTGGTTCTAAAAAGAAATCAATCTCTAGGTGCATGTCACCTAATTTTGACATTTATCACCGCTTTGACAATGTTTGGTTTTTAATTTTGACCGCCTTTCCAAAGGATCTCGTTTTAATCTTGGGTCTTTCAGGCCAAAGTGAAGACATAGGTTGTAGGCGTATTTTCGAACAGTTGGCCACGCGGCCCGGACTGTCCATCGCTAATTGTTTGTCCGTTCCGTTCACTTTTGTGATTGTGGCCTTTACCAGGTTACTTTTCGGTCTTTGTGTGCGTCCGGCTAATCGGTCTACCCCGCTCCTGGAAGTTAGGGATATCAGGTGGGAAGTTCCTGATTTTACCCTTCGCTATCGGTCGTGACCTATATGTCCTTGTCATGGTGGGAAATCTTAGCCTATATATAGAGCTATAGGTTTCAGGATCCACCCAAGCGTGTGCTAGTATGAGTCCTAGCGCCTGTTTTATGTTATGGACTAGGTATGGTGCTTGCAAGTATGTTCGTGTTTGTATGCCGGGAGGGGTTATTAGGGTTCCGATACAGGCTTATTGAATCCCTTTATTTGATACTGATGAATTGTTCTTGTAGATGGTTTGTTGTAGGCATCTTCTTTTGATGTTTGCTTTCCCTCCTCCTCCCTATGAGGTCCTGATTCCTTTCTTCTTTATTCTTCTATTTTTGACTTAGTAATATTGGATGATTCAAAAATACAAGGTTGTTGTCTCGTCGGTTTTGATTGGATGATACAGCCAAATTTTCAATCCTGTTCTAGTACAATTTTGTTTTCTATTTAGGTTTTATAATAAAATTATGTGTTTTAAGGTATTTCATTCTTATTATGTGCTTAGTTGAAGTTTTATAGATGGTTATCAATACTAATTAGAGTATATATAGTTATTATAAAGAAAATTAAAATACACATACACACATACAGTAAATGTATGTTATAAATAGTTATGATTATTGTTATGATTTAATTATTTATGCTTATAACTAAGGCTAAATTGACTAAAGGTAGGGAGTTATAATTGCTAGGGTTCTCATTACAATAGATCTAAATTATTGTTTTTAGCTTTATATTTTATAATAAGTTTTAATAAGTGAGCATAATTCTCAGAATTATTGAATTTGTGACAAAATGGGGAGCGTTGGGCTAATGCCGAATTTCCTGCTTACTTAATTAGAATGCCATATTTGATTGGTTGTTGTAGATTTAGTTTTCAATCTTACTCTGGCCCGATATTGAATTTTCTGTCTGGGGAAAGCGCGCCTAAATTTCGGCCAATCAAATGCAATCTTAGTTTGAAGACTTAGTTATATTGCATTACCTAGTTTGTAAGCTGGTTCAATATTTTATCCGGTACGGGAAAAAGAGAATTTTGTCTGGCGGGCGAAAATTAATGTTTAATTTTGTTTTCTATTAAAGATTTAGGGATCTTTTTTTGTGGAGAGTTTATATTATTGAGTAGTATTAAGGTAATGATTGGGGATATTGGTGTGGTTTTATAATATTGCCCAAAATAAATGTAGCTGAGAAGGTATTTATTTACTTATAGGCAAAGAAATTGTTGTAACTTAGAGAGTTTTTTGGTTTAGTCAATTTGCTTTTTAATTATTAAGAGAGGGTATATTTTATATTGTTAGTCATAGTAGAGAGTTATTTAAGGTAATAGTTAGAAATCAGTTTTAGTTAGATTCATTATATATTTACATTGTGTCTAAGATAATAACGACAGTAAAATTTTAATTATACTGATAGTAATATTTATGTTCGTGATTTAAGTAGATATAAGTAGATTTTACTTTACCTTAGCCTTTTCTAAGTGTAGTGTCCATTATATGAAGTGAATCATCCAATATTATCCTTAAAGTCTGGGAGCTCAGAAAAAACACGTCCGCTCTGTTCAACAGTCCAACTAAAAGTCCAGGTACTAATTAAAGGTAAGGTAAGGTAACGGGTTTTCAGTCGCTTACTGCCCTAAGGCTTATATGACTGCTTGCAGTCCCGGGCATAGACTGCAGTCCCTTTAATAGGACACTTGGCCTTGGTGCTAGGCCTTTTCCTGACCCCTAGAGGTCACAGACCACAACAAAGACCTTATGAAGCATATTGTAACAGAGCGTACCGGCTTTCAGCCTCAACTCCCGCCTACCAAAGTCCCCAATGTCTAAGTCCACAATACTTCATCTCCCTCTTTATATGTCCAACGATTTGTTTAACTTGCTGTATATCCCTCTTTTTTTCTTTTTTGTGTAACTTGCTGTAAAGATGTGCGGACGTGATGGAGAAGACCTCTGGGGTTTTTGTTGATTTCAATCCGATCTAGAGTCGAGTTCGAGTTTTATAGATGGTTATCAATACTAATTAAAGTATATATAGTTATTATAAAGAAAATTAAAATACACATCCAGTAAATGTATGTTATAAAATAGTTATAATCATTGTTAGGATTTAATTATTTATACTTATAACTAAGGCTAATTTGACTAAAGGTAAGGAGTTATAATTCCTAGGGTTATCATTGCAATAGATCTAAATTATTGTTTTTAGCTTTATATTTTATAATAAGTTTTAATAAGTGAGCATAATTCTCAGAATTATTGAATTTGTGACAAAGTGGGGAGCATTGGGCTAATGCTGAATTTCCTGTTTATGTCATTAGAATGCCATATTTGATTGGTTGTTGTAGATTTAATTTTCAATCCTACTCTGACCCGATATCAAATTTTCTGTCTGGGTAAAGCGCGCCTAAATTTCGGCCTATCAAATGCAATCTTAGATTGAAGTCTTATTTATATTGTATTACCTAATTTGTAAGCTGGTTCAATATTTTACCCGGCACGGGGAAAAGAGAATTTTGTCTGGCGGGCGAAAATTAATGTTTAATTTTGTTTTCTATTAAAGTTTTAGGGATCCTTTTTGTGGAGAGTTTATATTATTGAGTAGTATTAAGATAATGATTGGAGACATTGGTGTGACTTTATCACACCACCCAAGACAAATGTAGCTGAGCACACATTTACTCAACCTCAGACAAAGAAACCGTTGCAACCAATAGAGCTTCCGGCCCAGCCAATTTGCCTTATAATTATTAAGAGAGGGTATATTTTATATTGTCAGTCACATCAGTGAGTTATCCAAGGCAACAATCAGAACTCAATTTTAGTCAGATTCATTATATACCCACACTGTGTCCATGAAAACAAACGACAGTATAAATTTAATTATACTGATAATAATATTTACATTCGTGATCCAAGCAGACTCCTAGTAGATCTCACCCCACCTCAGCCCCTTCCAAGTGTAGTGTCCGTTATATGTAGAGAATCATTCAATACTATCCCTAAAGTCCGGGAGCCCAGAAAACACATCCGTTCTGTTCAACAGTCCCAACTAAAACCGGAATATAAGGTAAGGTAAGGTAACGGGTTTTAAGTCGCTTACTGCCCTAAGGCTTATACGACTGCTTGCAGTCCCGGGCATAGACTGCAGTCCCTTTAAGAGGGCACATGGCCTTAGTGCTAGGCCTTTTCCTGACCCCTAGAGGTCGCTGACCCCAAAAAGACCTTATGAAGCGTATTGTGACAGAGCGTACCGTCTTTCCGCCTCAACTCCCGCCTACCAAAGTCCCCAAAGGTGGCATTATGATTAAAGTCGTATATACACTCTCGTGCTTTACGACTGGTTAAAGCCAGTTAAAGACTGGTTAAAGCCTGAAAAGGGCTAGTGGCTTCTCCTCCTTCCGAGGCCGAGCTTACCCGTGTCTCAGTGCTAGACACTATTTTATGCCCCGGCGCATGGGCCTATTACCCCCCCCCCCTTGGTGGCTCACCGCCTTAGCCGGATGTCACATTTAATGGCATTGCTGACCAGGGAGGCACTTAGCCTCAGGCTAGGCTTAAGTCATAGTGCTTGACCTTTTTCGTTGACCTTCAAGACCTTTGATAAACTCACCGAAACATTCAGAGCGCCCCCAATCCAGACTCAGAAAAGGCAAAGGAATCAGTCAAGTAAGGGAGGTACCGTAGAGCCCCACCGCTTTCCGGGTTCTGTACTGTTGTAGAGTTGTGGTTCCTACCCCAGGTCCACTTCACACTAAAAGGCAAATGAGATTTGTAATCTTTTCTTTGTGTGATTGTGTGGCCCGGGGCGCTTTCCCTCCTTGCAGTCTCGTTCCGTCTATTCTTATGCTTCCCGTAGTCCTTTGCGTCCATCTTGGCAATGAATGTCTTGTACGCCCTATTGTAATTAATTTGTGATCTAGTGTTTCCCGTTGTCTAGTGGGGGTGGGGGTTCCTAACTATCTGCCAAACATGTGTGAGCCACATACGATTCAAATAACTATAAGTTGTGGAATTTCCTGTTGCGTCTTTGGTTCTTGTTTTTGTGTACTGTGCGTACTGTTTGATTTCCGAAAAGAAAGTCAAATTCGTATGGGTATAAGTTACCCTGGTAAATTTGAGATCTTAATTAGGTAGTTGGGAAGTTAGGAAATAATTTAAACCAATCATTATTTTAAGAGCCACCAGTAGAGTTGTATATCCAAAGAGGGCTCATAGCCAAAAAGAGCTTAAAATATGGCAATATGAAAGATCTTTTCTACTCCACCGCCGTTAAAACAACAGTGGAGATACAGTATTTATAAAAAATACTGTTTCAGAGGCTATTTTCTTTCTTCTTATCTTCTGTTTATCCTTCTTCTTAGTACTAATTTTGTCTTGCAAGGGGATTGAAACTTTAAGTTACGCGGATGTGAAGCAAAACATACCTTTCTTAGTAAAGTTTGCCGACTTTGTACTCATTCTAGTCATGCTTGCCTTATATCTTTGTGTTTTAGAGATCTTATTTCATCTGATTTAAATTTCATTCATCAATAGACAGGACAGCTTGGGTTATAATCCTTGAGGTTCACTGTACTTTAGTTTATTTACTTCACACAAACCCCAATTCACTAGTATAAAAAAACCCACTACCACTCAGTACTATATAATTTCTCTTTCTACCTATGCGAATGTGTGTATGTCAATATGTCCAAGTGAGAAAATATTTTTGGGAACCAATTTCAAAATGCGAACAATAATGGTACAATTAAGCAACTGATGTGGCATGAAAAAAGTTACGGTACACAATACAATACAGG
Source organism: Potamilus streckersoni (assembly GCA_016746295.1). Taxonomy (NCBI): domain Eukaryota; kingdom Metazoa; phylum Mollusca; class Bivalvia; order Unionida; family Unionidae; genus Potamilus; species Potamilus streckersoni. The sequence goes on along the minus strand of JAEAOA010001888.1, from coordinate 403,480 downwards.
ATTGTAAGTTCACACTCCAGTCCGTTTGTACTGCAATGGTAAAAATGCAAGAGCTTAGGCAAAAGCAATGCGTAAGTCGTTAGAAATAAGTCGCGCTTCGCACAGTGACAAGATCAGACGTGCTATCTGCCCCTGACCACTACACTACCTGCCTTGAATTTAGAACCAAACAAATGCGTCACTCATTGTAAGTGACTTCATTGGCTAACCGATATTTTCCATCGCCTAAGCTTCAAATCGGTTTCAGTTGTTTGTATTTGCACAGCGAGATCGGACGTGTTTTTCTATACCTGTCCACTAGTCACTTTACAAATAATAAAACTAATGCACAAACAATCGTACCATGGGTGACTCGTGGAAAGTAAAGTCTTACTGCGAAATAAAGCACAGCATATTTGGATGTACTACTCTGAGAACTTTACACCGACGTTTTTGACAGAACAATTTTAGTAGGCTATGTCTCCAATTCACTCTTGCGATATTTTACAATAGTGTTTTTTTTTTTCCTATAGGAGTAATTGTTTCAATGAGATGTGTGTTTTTGAAATCAATCTCTCTCTCTCTCTCTCTCTCTCTCTCTCTCTCTCTCGTAATTTTGATTGAAATCAAATGACATCTGTTTCGTTTGAAGATACCTCTCCAAAGTTATGATCAGTAGTCACCATAATTACATCAACTGTTCTGTTTTGTCATGTAATTTTATTTTCCAAAACTAAACACCCTAAAAGTTTAGAACGATTTTTTTTCTTCCATCAGGAAATCGTTGGATGAAATAAAATCATGATTTGACATTAGTTCAACCGTTTTTTTCTTCTTCAGATAGGCAACAAACATGGCTTTTTCAGGAATGACGCGAGTGACATTGTATAGCCCTACCTATGGCTAACTCTGAATTCTAAAACCAAAACATGCGTTCAGAAAAAATGTAACAATGTTCGACCTATCTTCTCTCAGTTTAGACTGTCGATAGAACAAGGCGCGTTTTCGTGCTGCTTTTTTTCCCCCGCCTTTACATTTGTGAAAACTGCAACATTGTTGGTAGCCTGCGCTGCGAAACACAGGACATCTCTTCAATTTAGGATATACAGCAAAATGTTAAGCAGTCAGTCGACAATAAATATCACATTTTTTTTATTTATAAAATTGATAAATGAATGAATAAAAACAATGAACATTTTTCACATAGAATGTGTGGTTGTCTTTATTATCTGTCCTATAATACCGCAGAAAAAAATATGGCTGACCCAAAAATGATGTCCTACTTTCTGGGATGATTTTTAAACCTTTCTATCTTTCTTTCTTTCTTCCCGTAATGCTAATTATGTCTGCCCATCCTTCAAAACACTCCAGACTAAAGTACCGCCCGTTCTACTGTCACCCAGTGCAGTACCAATTGTGTGCGTGCTTTCGCTTACACACATATCGTGCGTCCCTAAAATGACTGTCACATCAGAGATGCAAAAACACTTCCACATTATTGACAACACTTCTCAAAATGTGTTGATAGAAGTTTGTGGAAGCTATCTCAGCAATGATATACTTATCTCATTTTCAACAGCATTTGCGTCCACTACAGAGTGAGATCGAGAGGTTGAGCTCAAAATCAAGACACTTTTGGGGTTAGTGGATTGTAAAAAGACCCCCGCCCCGATCTTCATGATCTTCCAAACGAATTTATTTCTTGACTGGTTTTTAGGGACCCTCGGAAAAAGTCTATCAAATTGTGTACCAGAAGCCGTTGTTGCATCCCAATCACTTCACTTTACCATACGGATACGCTGATATTGCTCAGCATATAAAAAGGGACAACTTCCAAGACCAATAATTCATTGTCACTACAAGTCCAAGAGAGAAGATGAATACTTTCAAACAGAAAGTATCGAACGTAAGACTCAAGTCCAACGAGAAACCCGAGTGCGATGTTGTGCCTCACAATCACACCACCAATGCATTGCCACATCTTAGTTGTTTATTTACTAACGCCATGGCAAACTACGTGCAACCAGTGCGACTTCCAGACTACAGACGTTACCTTATGGACATGCTGATATCACCCAGTATAAAAAAGGGACAACTACCAAAAACGACACTTTATTGCGAGGACGAACGTCGAGAAAGATGAATCACTCTACGCAGATGAAAGAAAAGAAGGAACAAACATCATTGACTTCTTGCACCACCAAACCGTCACATCAAAGTGCGTCCAAGAAGAAAAGGACTCATTAGACCTAAAAGAGTATTTTATCATCAAAATGATTCAGACGGCGAATTCGATAAAATTTAAGACAACTTACACATTCACGGTGAAATGTAAAGACTTTGCGCCTCACGATGAAGCAGCAAATTTTATTACGGACTTATTTGACTTGCTGTTAGAGGAACTCAAACGTCTGTGTGAAGTCAAAGATCGAGGTCGATTGGGCCTATCTATGTATCACGACAGTTTGAACTCTCCTGTATTTCTCGGGTTTAGTGCACCTGCAGAATTAACTTCTTCGAAACTATTAATGCCTATTGCTTCGACGATGCAGACGATGAGAGAAACATTTGACATCACCGATGGAAAAGTGACCATTCATATGACATTATTATTATTAGCGATCTAATTACGTGTTCTCTACTGGCGCATCAATGACTCTCATTCGTCCACCAACACCTTCAAGTAACATTGATTTATCACTGAGTATAACAGCAATTACTCTGTAATTAGGAATAGCTCCATCATCTCTATTGACATGAGCTCGAAAATATCTACAACAGATTGTCTGATTAAATTTAAATGTTCCAGCGAAAGGTAATAAATCGGATAGAGAGTTGTAAAATCTAGTTGAGATATTTTTAATCCAATATCAACATTTTTGATCACGGCCCATGAACGACATAAGACGATGATACGCAAGTGCTACATGATTTTGATCGAAATTCAACAAAATATCATCTGATGGTTCTTGATGTCCATTTATTCTTAATGAAACCTCAGAAACACCGAGATTATCAAATATCATAATACTGTGCGTTTGCGAATTTGCTCGTGTAGTATCATGAAATGCAATAAATATGTGTTGCGGTGCATAATCACCTTGCTGAGAGGCTATCTGCCATGTAAATAAACCGTTAATATTACCCTGGATAGCATCTGTGGTCATTGTTAACCATGATAACGCTGATTTACCACCTTGATCCATAAAAGAAAGTAACCGTTGTTCTTCAGATATCGAGGGGGATATTACTGCCATCCACAGGGAAAGTTTTGTTAGTACTACAATACCAGGATCACTAGCGGGTCTCCATATTGAATCATCGTCTGTACTTTTTCGTACGAATACAACTGCATGTTTAGCTCCGAATATAACCTTTCGTCATGTCTGCAGAATCCAAAGATATGTGACAGTGGAATTGCACTGAAAATGCTCTCCTATGTCCTTTTAACATCGCTCGAGATGATCTAAATCCTAAGTTGAAATCTGGATCTAAATTAATAATCATTCTCTCTACATCCGCATCGGTATTTCTGGCAAAATTTCTTGGTCGTCCTATTTCATATTGTTGGTATTCTGGAGAATTAGAGGTGTCTTTTACAAACATCATTGATGGACCAGCTGATCTTGAATAATCGTCACTGTATCTTGCAAGACCAAGTATTGTTTTAGCAATGTCAACGTCTTTTTGAATTGATTCAATATTTTATCTGTTAATCATGTACGTAGCGCTATCAAACAACGCCATAATACCATTATTAACAAAACCAACACTAACATCGTCTGCGTATGCTGCAGGATTAACGTTATTTAAAATTTTACCTTCGACTTCAATAAATGCTTCAGCGGGTAAGAAATATCTACTTGTATCCTGAACCTGTAATTCGATTCGTCCACGCTGATCTGGAATTCGTGCGTCATAAGAATAATACTGATAATCGCGCATCTTTGAGAACTGGTGCGTCCATGTCATATGCAGGATCACTTATACGCTTGAACATCTTTTATTATTATCACCTTCGTCTAACACGAAGATCGCTTCGAGTAGTGAGACCACTCCCTGCTATCAGAATAGCGGTTACATTTTTTTCTTTTTCCGACACTAGGACATCAACTCCGCTAGGTTTTGATTAGCGGCTTGATTTATTATTTTACTTACACTTGCGGGCATCACTTCAGTGCTGGGCAATTTCACTGGTTGAGGTCGGACGGGTTGTGGTTTGCGTACTAATCGCGTTAGTCTATCTTTGATCGCTGAGAATGCTTTGCTAGCAAGGTTACCAGCAGCGTCTATACCTTTTTCACAAATAACATCAATAGCTTTCATACCCAGCTGCTTTGCAATAGGTATTGCTTTGGGGGCTATTCTTCTAAATAGACCCTGAACAATATCACCTAGTCCATCTCCGTAGGTTGCTTTGTATACTGGTTATCGAGAGTTTATTACCCTAATCATGGTAGGTCCACGTTGAGCACCATGCACAATCATTTTATTATTAATTAACTTTATCACTAATTGTATCGATAACTGTGACTTAGTCTCTGTAGTCGTCATCGACGATTTCATTAATGAGTGATCGATACTCACCATTGTCCATAATACCGCCACTAAATAATCGTTTATAAATATCTGCTGCTTCATTAATGATTTCTGATGAATTATTACCAGCTCGTTTTCCTCCAATGAGGATTTCTAATCGATCAACATCAGCAAGGACATTATTGGGACAAGTAATAAGACCACTTCCTAGACCACTTCCAATTGCACCAGGAGGGTCTTGAAATTCTTCATCTTCCTCTTAAGTTGGTTTCGTTGGTAGTTTTTCCTGTTGTCGTTCTTGTTTTAGTTGTTGTAGCTTTTGTTGTACTTGTCGTTATGCTTATTGTGGTGATGGTGGCTTTGATTGTTGTGGTGCTAGTTTATCTAGTGGTGGTAATCTAAGTTGTGGTGATGGTATTAATTCTGAATAATCTCTAGATGATTGTTCAAATGATTTCTGTGTTTTTTGTTTTAGATGTTTTATCTCCTCTCTTCTTGATTAAATTATGAATTGCCTTAGCATAATTCTGATATCATAGATCATCAGCACTAGATTGCTTAACAACCATGTGTATCCGATATAATACTTTTTGCCACTGTTCACGGGTTTTAATATCTTTTTCGTGTCCAGGTTTCATTAAATCACCTCTTAGACTAAAACTATCCACAGCAAATTTAGCTAATTGATCTAGATTTATAAAGTTCTTAATTGACTTAATAAAATCTTCATAAATTTTATCTATCAATTTAACTGCTGGTTTTAGTAGTGCTACAGCACCTTCTTCTGCTTGGTCTGCATCCTCAGGTATTTTCAGGACTGGCATCTTAGCAGCTATTTCGGCTGGAAGTTCTTCAAAAACTTTTTTGTTCTCTTAGTTCTTTTTGCTATTTTTTTCAGTTGCTTCAGCTGTTTTCTCTAACACAGGTTGAATATCTTTAGTGGTCTCAGTGATAGGTTTAAATAATTGTTTTGTATCCTCCTCAAATTCAAATTTAGATTCCTGACGCGATTGTAGTTGTTGCTTAACAGAATCACGAACAGGTAGATATTTCTTAATTGCCTCTAGTTGTTCTCGAGCTAGTTTAGCTGAGTGTGGTTCTCCAATACTCATTATTAATAATATTTATAATGGCTGTATAATTCATAGCAGCAGAGAGGGTGAAGGACAACAATTGAGTCGCTTTACTCGTAAACAAAATCGCCTGAAAAAAATCATAAAAATATGTCAACAAGAATAAACTAACCAAAGATTTTATTATACGATTAAATAATCGTGTGGAAAGAGACTTTGGTTTAGCGTTGTTGACGTTTTATTTTCTCAGCCTCTGCAGGAATCTTTATTTTTTTTTATTTAAAAAAATGTCTCAGGCAAAGTTGTCTGTTCACCCTCTCTGCTGCTCTGCGTGTACATAATCCATTGTTGTCAAGAATGAATTTCAAACTCACAAATCAGGATGGAAATATAATTGATTTTGAGAAACGAAACTCTATATATTAATTTATACATACGCTCGTAGATTGGTCTAGATAAAATCTTTGGTTAAACTTCCCTTGACTATCAATAGCAGCAGGCAGGGTGAAGGACAACAATTGGGTCGCTTTACGAGTAAACAAAATCACCCGACAAAATCATAAAAAATACGTCAACAATAATATAACAAAAATGAGCTAACCTCCTGACAAAGTCAGGCGTATGGAAATATAAAAGTTAGAGACTTTAGTTTAGAGTTGTTGACGTATTTTTTTCAGCCTCTGCAGTAACCTTTATTTTTTTGTTATGACTCTAGCAAACTTTTGTAGGGTGCACCCTGCCTGCTGCTTTATGTCTATTATGATATCCAAACGCGGCAATATCAAGTAATTGGGTTCTATCCCTGATAGCGGCAATAACTTCAGGCGTAAATTTATCTATTATATAGGTTCTTGGTGGTTTAGGTTGTGGCCGATCTTCAGATTGTGGTTGAGGAGTTTGCCCTGATGGTGGTTGAGCTGCTTGAAAAGGTCAGGCAATGTTTAAAGAGTTTTTTTTGTGTTGCTTCAGTTGCTGTAACAATATTGTTTGCTGGTTCGATTATTGGTTTAAATAACTGTTCAGTACCCTCTATAAATTCTATCTGAGGCTCCTGACGAGTCTGCAGTTGTTGCTTGACAGAATCACGAACGGAGAGATATATCTTAGTTTAGCTGTGTGAAAATCCATTATCGATATAATAATGACTTAATTAAGCCACACCCACACAGCAGCAGGGAAGGCGACAACAAAAACTGAAAGTCCGGGCAAGTAAACAAGCACTCCATAAAAGATGGAAACACAAACATCAAAAGATAAAATAACCAAAATGATCTAACCTAATTTGAGAAGTCTTGGTCGGTTAAAGCTTCGGTTTGGCGTTATTGACCTTGAATTTCCATTTTTGTAGGAAGCTTAATTTTCGCGAAAAAGCCTTCCTAAAAAAAGTTGTAGCATTCACCGTCTATGCTGCTTTACTTGCTCGTTGAAACAATCTCCTATTTAACATTTTCCCTCGTGAATAGACTAACGGAACTAAACTGGGGTATGGTCTTGAAAATTTTTCTAGAAAGCGCGTAACCACTCAATTTTCCAAATTGTGTCGTTATTTTAAGTTGCCGTCAGAAAAACGTCACCTTTCTTATATAGGGTATCACTGTACCAGTTGTTTTTTCCATAGACCGCAATGCTAATGTTTTGCGAAATAAATATACTTTCTATCCTACCTCAGCATGCATGTCACACACTGTCATAGAGAACAATGTTAGATTGTTAATATGATAACATCGAAAATAGGTACTCCATTGCATTTAAGAGAGATAACTCTACTGGAACGGGACAGGGGTAAGAGTTAGCTAGTTACACCGGACACATTTTCAGTCATGTGTACCACATTTTAAAAAAATCTTGAAAAATAAAAAATGTGATCTAGATAAGAATTAAGATAATCTCACATGTTACCAAGAGGCTTAACTTTTTTTTTAAAAGCCTAACAGAAAGTACAACTCTGACATAATGCACCAATCACCGCTAGTTTTGTTGTTTATTTATGAATGCACCTTAAGCTCCGCCCACCTGGGGTTGTACAATTGGTACCATTATACCTTAGGCCTAGTTGATGATGAGAACTGGTTGCAAGGTGAATTGGTGCTGATGCTGCCAAATTGTACAGGTTTAGTTTGATGCAATTTAATGTTTAATTTTGCGTTTTCATGTTTATTTTTTAACGATACATGGTGATATGGTGAAAGCTAATAACTTTTGTGTAAGTTTTCTGTACTCGGTATGTGCATGACGTTCTATTCGTTCTCACAGTTGGCTGATGAGAGCTGAATATCATTTATTAGACCAACAAGTAGGTCTCTGCTTTTTTTTTATTTTTTATATCTGACAGCAGCAGATAAAAAAAAAAAGCAGAGGCCTACTTGTTGGTCTAAATGATATATGTACACAGACACACCTATATATATATATATATATATATATATATATATATATATATATATATATATATATATATATATATATATATATATATATGACACCAATGACCTGAAAGGAAAATTAATTATAGCAAGTGACAAAATTAAAATTGCCTCAAACTACATGGCAAACACGTTGAATTCCCAGTGTCATAACTTGGTCAGTACTCTTAGTAAGTGCAGATTAAGAAATATTTCATGAATTAAAATATAAACACATACTAGAATAAGCAAGAAAAAAACCCAAACAAAATAAAATTACACCACACCATACCACTCCACACCACCTCTTCAATGGAAATGTCCAATTTATTATTATTTATTAATTATTTTTGCCACAGGTTTTGTGGCCCTGCAGCCAGTATTAGCCATTAAAATAAGGGCCACTGTTCACATGTTGGTTTTTTTTTTACTGTTTATTAGTGGGAAATGTACAACTTAGAATTTTTATGGCATTGGCAATCCAGAAACTTGGTTACTATAATATGCACTTAAGACAGGAAAAATTAAATCTAAGGAAATCTTTACATAATAAAATTTTTCATTTAAATATTTTAATATAAGGGGACAAAAAATCTTTGTTATGAAATAGCATGAACATCTCCCCCCACAAAAAATCACATCTTTAAATACAACTGTATCAAAAGCATTGAGAGAACAGATATTAAAAAAGGAATCATATTTTTTTTTCTGGATATCTTTATTATTTCTAAGTATTTTATAGCACTAAATATGGATTTAAAGAAATGAAATAGGCTACTCCTAAGAGTATTTCCTATTGCACTAGATATAAAATTGGGGTAGGTAGGTAGTTTTTTGTTATATATATATATATATATATATATATATATATATATATATATAAATACTTAGTGCTTTAAATACTGGGCAAAAATGGATGAGATGAACAAATAAATTTAGGAAAGTTTTGTTCTTTTTAGAAACAATTTTTGTTTACCCTAGGGAAGAAAAGTGCTTGGGTCAGTAGCAAATAACAGTGACAGTCGTACAACAGCATGCAAGTTTACTAAAAACAAATAACAGTGACAGTAGTATAACAGCATGCAAGTTGGCTAAAACAAATAAAAGTGACAGTCGTATAACAGCATGCAAGTTGGCTAAAAACAAATAACAGTGACAGTTGTACAACAGCATGCAAGTTGCTAAAAACAAATAACAGTGACAGTCGTATAACAGCATGCAAGTTGGCTAAAAACAAATAACAGTGACAGTCGTATAACAGCATGCAAGTTGGCTGAAAACAAATAACAGTGACAGTTGGACAACAGCATGCAAGTTTGCTAAAAACTTTCTTCCATCCATTGAAGTTATTCAATGGACTTGATGACTGATGCAACATAACAAAAAGTCTTTGGTTTCTATCAAAATTAAGTAAAGAAAATAAATGAAGCCTCTCAACGCCAATTTTTCCACATCCTTTGACTAGAATGTCTTCTTTAAAATTCTATTTTCTCCCCAAATTATGTCAACATTATTGTAGTTAGAAATAGGGTACCTCTCTCTCTCTCTCTCTCTCTCTCTCTCTCTCTCTCTCTCTCTCTCTCTCTCTCTCTCTCTCTCTCTCTCTCTCTCTCTCTCCAATACAAAATAAGTAGAATCCATATGTAATGATCTACACATTTAAAATGTTTACTGTTTCTTACACAAAATAAAGAAATAAACAAGAAGAAAGTCCTAGTAGTCCATCAGTATGGTTGACAATGACACCATATGTTATTATTTATAGTGTGTTTAATTTTTTATGATTATAGATTGTAAATGTCACTTTGTAATAAAATTATGATTATAGATTTGTAAGGGTCACTTGTAATCAACATATTATATAGCTAATATTTATCTAGATTGTAGATTATATTAAGATAATAAGTGCATGTTTATGTGGATTTGAGTTCATGTTTTCCCCTCAGGAATGATGTTAATCATGTTCATTACTAAAATTTAAGTAAAAGACCTGACCTTGTTTATAGAGTAAAATGTTCGGAAAATGAAGTTTTAACTTGCATCCTGGTCCTCTTATTGTGTGATAGATTTTTATACAAAGGTTCTTTACTTCAGAATTACTCATTACATATTTTAACAACAGTCTTAGTGGAATCTGCTTTAGTTATGTTAAGTTATAATTTGATAGAATTTATTCATTTAAATTATTCATTGGAATTACAAAGTGCTCATTAATTTTGGAGTAAATTACTTTTACATTCTTGTCACTTCATTCAAGGAGATTTTGGGTTATATATCATTGTTATACATCAAGATTGCTTGCAACGTTAGCATATTTAAGGCTACTTGCACATCAGCACATTTAAGATTGGAATTCATTTTGAACACTGCTGGAATTTATTAAGAATACTCTGTACTTTTGAGTTTATGATAAAACTTTTGGGACTATTTGGGATTTAATTCACAATAATGAAAGTTTATTTTAAAATTTCTTCTTGTATTCATGGGAATTAAATTAACTCTAGAATTTTCCAAAACTTGTAGGTTTTCTCTCATTTTTTTTGTATTACTTAGTTCGATACCTTAGAGTCACAACATTATTATGTTAGAATGGGTTATAGACAAATTCCAATAAGTTTAGGTAATTGTCTAAATGTGCTTCGTTAATTAGTAAACAATGGTTTCTGAAACCATGTCAAACATGCCCTATTATTTTCAAGCTTTCTTTGACTTTCACATGTAAACATACCCTTGACTGATAAGTTCTTCTGTGACTGTTTATATTTTCTGTCATTACTGGCCATAGTGCTGATAACTTATTACAGAATATAGTCAGGAGTGACTTAGTTAATGTAAGAATATATTTAAGTAAAAATTGATCTATAATGACACTAGCTAGAACAGTGCGCAGAATATAGATTTATTTTTTTTAAAAATGGTTTTAATGTTAGTATTTTTAAGATATTTTACAATAAGACAATATACATTTTAATTTTATTCAAAATATTGATTGTAATTGAATAAATGTTTTTGTGTCTACATCTGACTTGGAACATTCAACTGTCATGATCTTGGTGGTAATCACATTTAAAAATGACTACAATTTCCTTTTAGGTTATTTATCAGCATTTCATTTGCAGGAAAAAGATAAATCCCCCCAAACACACCTATAAGTGTTTGTGTGACAGTTGTTTTTAAAAATGGCATATAACACTATTGAAGTTCACACATTATTTAAACATTAATGAGACAAAATTGACAAAGACACTTTGAACATTAATGAGGCAACATTGACAAAGACACTTTGAACATTAATGAGACAACATTGACAAAGACACTTTGAACATTAATGAGACAACATTGACAAAGACACTTTGAACATTAATGAGACAACATTGACAAAGACACTTTGAACCACACTGACAAAATGATGGCTTACTTAGCCATTCCCTCACACTGACAAAATGTCTTAGATGGCTTACTTAATATTCTGGTTGGTTGGTTGGCTTCCGTTAGTCTCGAGAGACGATGGAAATGCGTCCATGAAAGGAGTCCTAGTTTGTAGCTGTGCAGCGTCTTCTGTGACTATAAAGTCCCACACTGGAGTGGCAATCCTTGCTACAGTTGCTACACTTGAAGTATGAATCAGGTCTTGGTTGGAACTGCATCCTCTTCCTCTGAGATCTTTTCTCATCAGCGAGCTGTCGTAACTTTTCCTCGCTCATGTCGCCAGCTGGACTTGTCAAGGGCAAGCCCTTCCCAGGTGTTGACCTCTATTCCAAGAGCTTTCATATCTTGCTTGCAGACATCCTTGAAGCGAAGATGTGGCCGTTTTATTGATCTTCTGCCTGAGGCAAGCTTAGAGTAGAGAAGGTCTTTGGGGATCCGTCCATCATCCATTCGATGCACATGGTCCAGCCATCTGATGCGACGTTGGCGGAGGAGTGTGACCATGCTGGGAATTCTGGCCTGTTGAAGCACCTCGTTGTTTGTCACACAATCACTCCAGGTGATCCCGAGTATGTGACGGAGACAACGCATGTGAAAGGCACTCAGTCGTTTCTCCTGAGAGGCGTACAGGGTCCAAGTTGCACTGGCATACAGGAGAGTGCTAAGCACGCAGGCACGGTACACAGAGATCTTAGTGTTTAATGTCAGCTTGCTGTTGTTTCACACCCTCTTCAACAATCTAGAGAGAGTTGTTGACGCCTTTCCAATCCGCTTGTTGAGCTCAGCATCAAGTGAGAGGTTGTTGGTGATGGTAGAGCCAAGGTAAGTGAACTCACTGACTACTTCTAGTTTGTAGTTGTTAATGGTTATGCTGGGAGTGTCTGCATTTTGAGCTATCATGTTGGTTTTCTTTAGGCTGATGGTCAACCCGAATTCATCACATGCTTTAGCAAAGTGGTCCATCAGGTGTTGGAGTTCAGCTTCTGTGTGAGTGACTATAGCAGCATCATCTGCAAAGAGCATGTCCCTAATGGTTGCTTTCCTTACTTTGCTCATTGCCTTCAGTCGTGCCAGGTTGAACAGTCTGACGTCTGAACACGTGTGCAGGTAGATCCCTTCTGTGGACGTCCCAAAGGCGTACTTAAGAAGGACAGCGAAGAAAATGCCAAAGAGTGTGGGGGCAAGGACACAGCTTTGTTTCACTCCGCTGTGGATATTGAATGGTTCAGATGATGAGCCATCATTCTGCACTGTGCCGTTCATGTCTTCATGGAAGGACTGGACCATGCTTAACAGCTTTGGAGGGCATCCAATCTGCGTCAGGATTTTGAAGAGTCCGTCTCTGCTGACCAGATCAAATGCTTTGGTGAGGTCTATAAAAGCCAGGAAGAGGGGCCTGTGTTGTTCCCTGCATTTCTCCTGCAGTTGCCTGATGGAGAAGATCATGTCAATTGTGGACCTCTCTGCGCGGAACCCACACTGAGACTCTGGATACACTCTGTCGGCAAGCGTCTGCAGTCTGTTCAGGATGACTCTAGCGAAGACTTTACCCACGATGCTGAGAAGTGATATATATATATATATATATATATATATATATATATATATATATATATATATATATATATATATATATATATATATATATATGACACCAATGACCTGAAAGGAAAATTAATTATAGCAAGTGACAAAATTAAAATTGCCTCAAACTACATGGCAAACACGTTGAATTCCCAGTGTCATAACTTGGTCAGTACTCTTAGTACTGCATTTTGTTCTTATACAGGGTTATGATGTTGGCATCTCTCATGTCCTGAGGCACTGCACTTTCATTCCAGCACTGGCAGAGAAGATCATAAAGGTGTGTGAACAGCATACTGCCGCCACACTTGATGACTTCTGCTGGGATGCCATCCTTTCCTGGGGCTTTACCTGTGGTCAGTTTCTCTAATGCCAGCTTTGGTTCTGTCTCAGTAGGTTTCTCATCCAGTTTAGTCAAACAAGGGAGGTTTTCATTGGAGGTTTTCAAGGGAGGTTTTTAATATTCTACCACAATGACAAAATGTCATAGATGACTTACTTAATATAATACCAAGCTGACAAAAGGTCATAAATGGCTTACTTAATATTCCACCACACTGACAAAATGTCTTAGCATGCTTAATATTCCACCTCACTGACAAAATGTTTTAGATGGTTTACTTAATATTCTACCTGACAAAAATATCTTAGATGGATTACTTAATATTCCATCAAAATGATAAAATGTCTCAGATGGCTTACTTAATATTCCATCAAACTGACAAAATGTCATAGATACCTTATTTAACATTCCACCACACTGACAAAATGTCTTAGATGACTTGATTGATATTCCACCAAACTGACAAAATGTCTTAGATGTCTTACCAAATATTCCACCTCACTGACAAAATGTCTTTGACAGCTTACATAATATTCCACTACACTACAAAATATCTTAGATGGCTTACTTAATAGTCCACCAAGCTGACAAAATGTCTTAGATAGATTACTTAATATTCCACAACATTGACAAAATGTCTTAAATGGCATAATTAATATTCCACGCCACTGACAAAATGCCTTAGATGGCTTACTTAACATTCCACCATACTGAGAAAATTGTCTTAGATGGCTTACTTAAGATTCCACCAAACTGAAAAAATGTTTTAGATGACTTATTATTATACTACACTGACAAAATGTCTTAGATAGCCTACTTAACATTCCACAATGCTGACAAAATGTCTTTGATGGCATACTTAATATTCCACCAAATTGACAAAATCTCTTATATAGCTTACTTAACATTCCACCTCAGACAATATGTCTTTGATGGCTTACTTAACATTCCACCTCAGACAAAATGTCTTAGATGGCTTACTTAACATTCCACCCCACTGAAAAAATGTCTTAGATGGCTTACTATAATATTCCACCCCACTGACAAAATGTTTTAGATTTCTTACTTAACATTCTACCATACTGAGAAAATATCTTTGATGGCTTACTTAACATTCTACTATGCTGACAAAATGTCTTAGATGGCTTACTTAATATTATACCACACTTACAAAATATCTTAGATAGCTTACTTAACATTCCACCTCAGACAAACTGTCTTAAATGGCTTACTTAACAATGCACTACACTGACACAATGTTAGATGGCTTACTTAATATTCCACTGCACTGACAAAATGTCTGACTTAAAAAAGCTTATATACCAATAGTTTACAATTTGTTCCTTCAGATACAGTTAAATCTGTCTATAAAAGACATCACTTGTTCATAATAGATAGGTGTGTTTTAAGTGAAGGGTTCTTTAGATTATGCAACCTTGACTGTAAGCATATACTTAACCAATTTTTCATTGACTTCATAAATTACATCATTCTGATGGTATAAATAATATCATTCAAATTCAGAAACTAAATTATAAAACTTATGCATTGAATGCAATGCGAATGTGTGTGTGTGTGTATATATATATATATATATATATATATATATATATATATATATATATATATATATATATATATATATATTATAAGTACATATTGGCATTGTCTTTTTTTTCAACAGGTGACCTTATATTCAGGTTAAATAACTTCTGCACAATGCTGTCCAAAACACAGTTTGCAGCATACATGAGGGTGCAAGTTAGTGTAGTGAAGGACCTCAGAAAAATTAATGAAGGTATTGACACTGACAGTGTTAAGAGGTTTTTTCAGTTTTTCAAGCAAGTAGTACACATCAGTTGAAAACACATCACATTTATGATGATTACACAGAAACTGAATTGAAAGATAAAATTAAATCACCCAGTTCAGTTGACAAACTTGTTTAACTGGTATTTATTTCTTAAAGTGTTGCCAGCAGATGGCATTATGAATATTTTTTTATTAAAATTTCATTGTATTTTTTACAGTGCACTGAGAATTGTTTTAATAAAGAAAATATAAAAAAATATATGACTTCTTTGCTGATTTCATCAGGTTAATTTAGAATTTCTGGCCACTAATTGCTGTTCTTGATCATAAAAGAGCTGTATCAAATTGATTTCATTTACCAATTTTGATTATGATTTTATTAATGTTAAGCTTAAAGTGGCCGCATATTTTGCATTTTCTGTATGAAAAAAAAAAATGGATCTATACCTGTCTCTGTTATAATTGGAATGCGAGTTACCAAGGTACAGTATAGCAAGGAAGTTATTATGATTCTTGAAAATGCCCTTGATGTAGAGCTGTTCTTTTTATTTTTTTGTTTTCACTTTATTTTGACATGGTAGACCCCATTGAGACCCACTTCTGTCATTTTTGGAATGAGCTCTGATAGCACTGTAAAATAATCCTGACTTATTTCAGACATTTCAAGCAAGTCTAGCATATCTGGCTAGGAAGGACTTGCCAGGAACTGTACTATATGGAGGACTGTACTGTATGGAATTGTACTGTATGGAATACCTTAAAGCTTTTTTTCTTAGAGCATTGCTTCTGTGCACAGGTATTCAATCTGATCACAGGTACAAATTATTTTCATGTCGTGGAGAATTAGTTTCCATTGTTTTGGTATTAAGGACAGTTGTGTAGACTTTAAAATGATCACAATTGTTTTGTTTAACTTAGAGATGGAGGAGACCTTATATTGAGAAAAATGTAATTATTAAAATTTCCATGTACTGTTTATTTATAATAATGGTATTTGCTACATTTTTGTTTCAAATGTGCATTAATTTTAATAAGATGCATGTTAAGATATAATTCTAAAACAATTTCCTTTTTCCTTCCCCCAGAAATAAAATTTTCTTTATCATGAGGTTGAGGATTATTATTTAAATAATTCTGTCTGCTTGGATAATGTATTCAGTGTCCTGCTTGGATAATGTATTCAGTGTCCTGCTTGGATAATGTATTCAGTGTCCTGCTTAGATAATGTATTCAGTGTCCTGCTTGGATAATGTATTCAGTGTCCTGCTTAGATAATGTATTCAGTGTCCTGCTTAGATAATGTATTCAGTGTCCTGCTTGGATAATGTATTCAGTGTCCTGCTTGGATAATGTATTCAGAGTCCTGCTTAGATAATGTATTCAGTGTCCTGCTTAGATAATGTATTCAGTGTCCTGCTTGGATAATGTATTCAGTGTCCTGCTTAGATAATGTATTCAGTGTCTTGCTTAGATAATGTATTCAGTGTCCTGCTTGGATAATGTATTCACTGTCCTGCTTAGATAATGTATTCAGTGTCCTGCTTAGATAATGTATTCAGTGTCCTGCTTAGATAATGTATTCAGTGTCCTGCTTGGATAATGTATTCAGTGTCCTGCTTAGATAATGTATTCAGTGTCCTGCTTAGATAATGTATTCGGTGTCCTGCTTGAGGAAAGAAAAAGTAGCAATCCCAACCAGACTGACTTTACAAACGTTCAAAGTGAAGTCATCTTTTGGATTCAATACACAAACGTTTCTTGTAACATTATTATTCTTCAGAAGGTCCACTAAATGTCATGAGGAGGATTTGCAGCTTTTGTTGATTGTGTGTAATTAGGTTTCTCAAGTTAATTGAATTTAAAATTGATTAGCAGTGGAATAGAATACATATAAACTTTTCTAAATAATTTTAGCTGCATATTTGGGTATTATTTTGTCCATCTGTTACCCTTTTAACCTGCTGCATTAAGTTGTGCAGCAATTTCTTTTACCAGACTTCACAGGTAAGTTCTTGATGAAAGGAAGAAGTAAAGATAACTGTGACTAAACGAGGATGGTTTCCACAGGATAACATCAACCATGAACTTTGTAGATGGCTTGCACATAAGTTAGGTTGCAGTCTGTATACATCTGGCAGTGACAGGTGTAAGGTGAAGTTTTTTACATTTGCAATATGCAGTGTAGAGAAGATGCTAATTTCATGCTCCTGTTGCACGTGTGTATTATATTATCTTTGTTGTGGATAAAACATTACCATCACTATTCATACATAACACACGAAAATGCATAAAATTATAGACATGGCTCCTTTATAGTCAGTATTTGAACTGAACCCTTCTATCCAACCAAATCAACAGACAAGAGCATCTACTTTTAGAAGGAAAGTTTTTCATAATGTAGTCACTCACTTTAATTAGTTTCATTACAACAATCCACTGGCAGGATTGCAGATTTATGGTTTTATTTATTTGTCTACATACTTGTATTAATTTTAGGCATTAATTAAATATTACCTGCTATGCAGCTTTTTTCCATATTTTCACAAATACGAGTAAAATCTGAAAACAACTTTGACCTTACAATGCTTTCTGTGACATTGCATTGTCCCATCCATTTCTGACCTATATCATCGGATTTTAAAGTTAAATATTAAATAAAATAATATCTAAGCTTTGCTTTCTATGCATTCTATTTTTTTTGATGATTCACAAAAAACCCAGAAAATCTAATAAGCTGCAACTTCCCAGACACAGCGCTGTGCGCCAGAATTTCACAGCTACTGGTACACTTAAGGTTTCAAACTAATTTTATGTCGAAATATTGTAAAGGAGGCAGTTCCAATATCCAGATCATCACTTCTATTCTTAAACGCAAATTGCTTTTACATACTATTGTACAAGTTTCAATACTAGTTTGTATGTTTATATTGTCAAAGGATAACATGTAAATCGGGTAGGGATAGGGACCTAACTTATTTGGGAAATGGTTAATGGACACTTGGCTATCATAACACATGCCTTTGAATATGCAAGAGTTTGTAATTGATATGAAAACTAGGCCTAGCTACTAACGTCATAATTGATATGAAAACTAGGCCTACCTACTAATGGCATAATTGATATGAAAACTAGGCCTACCTACTAATGGCGTAATTGATATAAAAACTAGGTAGACCTACTAATGGCGTAATTGATATAAAAACTAGGTAGACCTACTAATGGCGTAATTGAAATAAAAACTAGGTCTACCTACTAATGGCATAATTGATATGAAAACTAGGTAGACCTACTAATAGCGTAATTGATATGAAAACTAGGCCTACCTACTAATGGCGTAATTGATATGAAAACTAGGTAGACCTACTAATGGCGTAATTGAAATAAAAACTAGGTCTACCTACTAATGGCATAATTGATATGAAAACTAGGTAGACCTACTAATAGCGTAATTGATATGAAAACTAGGCCTACCTACTAATGGCGTAATTGATATGAAAACTAGGTAGATCTACTAATGGCATAATTGATATAAAAACTAGGCCTACCTACTAATGGCGTAATTGATATGAAAACTAGGCCTACCTACTAATGGCATAATTGATATAAAAACTAGGTAGACCTACTAATGCATAATTGATATAAAAACTAGGTAGACCTACTAATGGCGTAATTGATATAAAAACTAGGTCTACCTACTAATGGCATAATTGATATGAAAACTAGGTAGACCTACTAATGGCATAATTGATATGAAAACTAGGCCTACCTACTAATGGCGTAATTGATATGAAAACTAGGCCTACCTACTAATGGCATAATTGATATGAAAACTTGGTAGACCTACTAATGGCGTAATTGATATAAAAACTAGGCCTACCTACTAATGGCGTAATTGATATAAAAACTAGGTACACCTACTAATGGCGTAATTGATATTAAAACTAGGTCTACCAACTAATGGCATAATTGATATAAAATCTAGGTCTACCTACTAATGGCGTAATTGATATAAAAACTAGGTCTACCTACTAATGGCTTAATTGATATCAAAACTAGGTCTACGTACTAATGGCATAATTGATATGAAAACTAGGTCTACCTACTAATAGCGTAATTGATATAAAAACTAAGTCTACCTACTAATGGCGTAATTGATATAAAAACTAGGTAGACCTACTAATGGCATAATTGATATAAAAACTAGGTCTACCTACTAATGCGTAATTGATATGAAAACTAGGCCTACCTACTAATGGCGTAATTGATATGATAACTAGGCCTACCTACTAATGGCATAATTGATATGAAAACTAGGCCTACCTACTAATGGTGTGGTGAATACCTTTCGCTATAACACTAGAATTGTAGCTACTAATGGCGTGATGAATACCTTTCGCTATAACCCTAGAATTGTAGCTACTAATGGCGTGGTGAATACCTTTTGCTATAACATTAGATTTGTAGCTACTAATGGCGTGGTGAATACCTTTTGCTATAACATTAGAATTGTAGCTACTAATGGCATGGTGAATACCTTTTGCTATAACACTAGAACTGTAGCTACTAATGGCATGGTGAATACCTTTCGATATAACACTAGAATTGTATCTACTAATGGCATGGTGAATACCTTTTGATATAACACTAGAATTGTAGCTACTAATGGCATGGTGAATACCTTTCGATATAACACTAGAACTGTAGCTACTATTGGCGTGGTGAATACCTTTCGATATAACACTAGAATTGTAGCTACTATTGGCGTGGTGAATACCTTTCGCTATAACACTAGAATTGTAGCTACTATTGGCGTGGTGAATACCTTTCGATATAACACTTGAACTGCCTGGCTAATCTGAGGTGGCATCTCAAAAGGTATGGTTAGTCAATGTTCCTCTAGATAATAACAAAGTCATTTTCTCTTTCCTATCAGGCAAGGTTGTGTGAATGAATCTCCAAAATATAGTTTTACCATAATTAATGATAGTTCTGTATGACACACCCAGACTAAATATTGTCGATAAGGAAGAAGCCCATAAATTTGATGTCAAAACATGATGGGTCAAAGTAACTATGAGAAAATGAAGAAATTTTCTTTTTTGCATAACGTTAGACAGTGTGACCCAAGTCTGTAGGGGGCTTGTACTTAAAGTACTGAACATGTCTCTTGGTATTGGGTCTAAAGATGAAGGATCAAGGTCATTCTGAATTAGTAGCACTAAACAGTTTCCAGCTACATTCATGATAGTAGTGGATCAGTTCTCAAAACAAAACTTCAAGCCATTAACAGGTATACATTTTCAAAGTTGTCAGAAAACAGAAAGAAAATCAGCATGATTGGCATAGCAAAACTGGTCTTTAATCTTCCCTATCAGCATCACATAAACAGACTCCTCACATGGCATAAAAAAGCTCATATTCATGATTTTTAACTTGATCAGGAACATACACTGAACAAAATTGGAGATATTTTCAGTTTAAGGCAGTGACATAACTTTAATGCAATGGAATGTAGACGATCGAAGGACACAATTCACATAATCATGAAAAGTGCTTGAATAAAAGTAGTGCTTGAATAAAAGTAGTTACCATTTAAAGCACTCAAATTTGGTGTTGATTATTCTGGAAAAGTACTCAAATTTGAGTTTTTTTCTAGAAAAGTGCTTAAATGTGCTAAATAGTAATTAAATAATACTAGAATTAAAAGATAAATGCATTTAATTGGATAATATTGAAATTTCTAATATGGCTGACTTACATATTCGCTTCTTGTTGTATCATTTGTGTGCTCATTAGTACTCAGCCTCATATGGAATTGACATGATGCTTACATTTGTAAATGCTGTGTTGGCTGTCTGCTAAGGACTGTATAAAAGGCATTGTTCTTTGCAGTATTTGAAGTTTATTTTCAGGCAATATTTTCACAAGTGGTCTGCAAGTGTAAGGGATGCATAAAGGGATACAGTACATGTTGAGTTTATCAAAAGGAAACAGAATTGACATTGCATCAGTGAATGAAAGTGCTTGGAGATTCATTGATAGCGAAAAGCACAAAATAAATAAAATATTCATAATACAAATGAATTTAGAATATTGTTTGATTAAACATGAGAAGCTTGGGTAGTAGTTAAAAAACACCTCTATCAATTGCCCCAAATGTAACAGCTACAGTGTCTTCACTTAGGCCTGGTTCTGCAAAAATATTTCAGAAATCTAAGATGAGGTCCTAATTCTGAATGTTTTTGACTTTACACATAATAATCAACATTCTTCTTAACTTTTGACACACTGCCAATAACAGTACTTGAAAATTAAACTTGGCTCCTTGAGAAGTTCTTGAATTTTGTGACAAGATATCTGTATGAACCATTCAGCCATGATGTTCCTGATGTCCCACAAAACCAATAATGATAAAAATCTTTGGAAAACACAAAAACAGCTTGGAGAAAATGGGCAGTCACTCGTGCACAATATAATCCAAAACTTAATTGCAAACCAGCTGATACAAATCTGTTTCTGTACTAGAGTTGTCCACTTGTGCATACAATATTGTTACGTGACAAGTGTTCATACTCAGTTACAAAGAAAAGAGTGAGCGCAACTAGCTTTGTACATTTTAAAACAATTTATTTCCCTAGAAAACAATGAAAAAATTGTTAAATAGGACTTACAGTTTGTGAGTATAATCCGGAAATAATTCTAAGAATAAAAACTCAAGTCCTATCACTAAATAGTTCTATAAGAATCCAGGTTTGAGTCCCAACGACATACAAATATGGAGGGCAATGACATCACATGTAGTCCTATGTATGAATATCAACAATTCCTCACTTGAATCACAATCTTTGTTTCTGATAATTCCAGAATAAACTTCCATGAATATCTTTCAGAATTTTTTTTATAAAAAAGTCAACTTGTTAAGTGTCCTGTAGAATAAATTATTAAATCCAAAAATCAGACGAAGAATAAAATATTCTGGCAACAAATGTAAAACAACACCTTGTTCCTTGAAGGTTTTGAATGACTGCTCAAAAAATATTAGAATGCATATTTAATTTCCCGAAACCTCATTTCAAGTCTCACGAGATTGTTCATGTGGTCTCTTACTACACTAGTTTTGTCACGTTGACCAGCACAGACTCACTTAAAAACCAATCAGCACGTGATCACTGTTTGTTGTTTACAAATAGTGATCACATGATGAAAGTATGTCCATTATGCTGACTGATCATTTTAACTTCCTGTTGATTTTATTATCAAGGTAAGACGGACTCAATGATAATTCACATGTATTACTATTTTGTCTTAAGTAAACAACCTTGTGATAAAAATATCTCACTACTAAAAATAGAATCCCGAATCCAAGAAAAAAATTCATTGCAATTAAATACAATGAAACAAAAATAAAATATAAAGAATTTTAAACCTTACATATAGTCAATTTAATCACATATATGTAACAATATGAAATTATACATTCTTGAAACCAATGTAAATATTGAGGCTGAAAATTGTTGATAAAGTAAGAATTTCTCTTCAATAAAGCATTTGCCCAACAACCTTTTATATGAAAATGTTTAGTGCTATCTCAAAATAAAACAGGTTTTTACCCATGAAAACTTTGCACTGTGAGTTATGTTCAAGACGTTTGCCAGACCATGTATTGGTCAGTTCATGGTATTCTAGTTAACTATTTTATAACGTATATTGAACCAAACGGAGAATTGAAGATATAGAGATTTTTAATTCAATTGGGACAGGAGTCAGTTATATATTTGCATCAAATTCACGATCTTCAGTGCATGTGTGTGAGAATTTTTGTTTAGTTTTTCACTTACTGAATTCATTTATTCATAGAAGTTAAATATACTTGTTATTTTTATGAATTTCATTCAAAGTATTTGTATCTACTCTTTATTTTGGCAGGATGCATCCAAAAACCTTAATTATTTAAAGTGTTTCCAATAAAGTACAGAGAGACAAAAATGGCTTTGGTCCAACAAGGAAACACATTAGAGGAACGCCTGAAAGACCCAGGCTATAAGAACTGGCTGAAAGCAGGAATGTGTTTGATTCATGTAAAGGAAGGACTAGAAACTTTTGTAGATGCAGAGAGTAAGGTGCTGCACAAAGACATCTTGACCAAATGTACGCCATGTGGACAATGCACACAAGATGGAGTCAAACATAAAAATAGACAAAAACTCTGTCCATCTTGTGATTCCTTTAAAGATGAGATTAAGAAACGGCACAAATATTCAAGTCCTAACTGGGACAACACAGATGTACAAAAATGGACAAATGACCACTGGTCAGTGTCCAAGTGTATTATGAATCCAGGACAGTCAGGAAACCATTCTGCATCAGATACAGACATTAGTGGACTTCTTAATTTCATCATAAATTACAAGAAGTTCCAGGATACAAAGTATGGTGATATTCAAAATAACGCAGTTAAGGTGAGTTGTTCTCTTTCCTAATCTTCATCATCCATCAATCCAGCCATGTCACTCTATTGCCTTATGGGACTGTATTGTCTATCATTATCATATTCATGTGTTGTTGAACAGCTTTTGATGGACCTTGTGGGCTGTCTAATGGGTTTTTTAGGTGTGGTTTTAAAGTTGAAACACACCTTAGTCATAAATTGAGAAAAATTAAGTATCAGTGCAGGAAGTGATATATTACCAAATGATTTAGATCATTTCTGTACAAATAATATATTTTAAAACTTTCTGAGCATTATAGTTTGGGTAAACTTGTTGAGTTAATTTAGCATTTTTATTCATGGGAGTTGTGCGTGTGTCATGTTAATCTGTTAACAACTTATCAACAAGAGTTCAGGAAGGTAACATCCTTCATATGGGTTGGAAGGATTAAAATTACACAGCCATTAGGCCTCTATGGAATTATGGTTTTGTCTTATGGTCTGTGTGTGTCATCAGTCATTTGGCCTTTATGGTTTTAATATATGGTCTTGTGGTCTGTGCATGTCATCAGTCATTAGGCCTTTATAGTTTTAATATATGGTCTTGTGGTCTGCATGTGTCATCAGTCATTTGGCCTTTATGGTTTTAATATATGGTCTTGTGGTCTGTGTGTGTCATCAGTCATTTGGCCTTTATTGTTTTAATATATGGTCTTGTGGTCTGTGCATGTTATCAGTCATTAGGCCTTTATAGTTTTAATATATGGTCTTGTGGTCTGCATGTGTCATCAGTCATTTGGCCTTTATGGTTTTAATATATGGTCTTGTGGTCTGCATGTATCATCAGTCATTTGGCCTTTATGGTTTTAATATATGGTCTTGTGGTCTGTGTGTGTCATCAGTCATTTGGTCTTTATGGTTTTAGTATATGGTCTTGTGGTCTGCATGTGTCATCAGTCTTTTGGCCTGTATGGTTTTAATATATGGTCTTGTGGTCTGTGTGTGTCATCAGTCATTTGGCCTTTATGGTTTTAATCTATGGTCTTGTGGTCTACATGTGTCATCAGTCATTTGGCCTTTATGGTTTTAATATATGGTCTTGTGGTCTGCATGTGTCATCAGTCATTTGGCCTTTATGGTTTTAATATATGGTCTTGTGGTCTGTGTGTATCATCAGTCATTAGGCCTTTATAGTTTTAATATATGGTCTTGTTGTATGTGTGTGTCATCAGTCATTAGGCCTTTATGGTTTTAATATATGGTCTTGTGGTCTGTGTGTGTCATCAGTCATTAGACCTTTTATGGTTTTAATATATGGTCTTGTGGTCTGCGTGTGTCATCAGTCATTTGGCCTTTATGGTTTTAATATATGGTCTTGTGGTCTGCATGTGTCATCAGTCATTTGGCCTTTATCTTTATGGTTTTAATATATGGTCTTGTGGTCTGTGTGTGTCATCAGTCATTAGGCCTTTATTTTTTTAATATATGGTCTTGTGGTCTGCATGTGTCATCAGTCATTTGTCCTTTATGGTTTTAATATATGGTCTTGTGGTCTGCATGTGTCATCAGTCATTAGTCCTTTATGGTTTTAATATATGGTCTTGTGGTCTGTGTGTGTCATCAGTCATTTGGTCTTTATGGTTTTAATATACGGTCTTGTGGTCTGTGTGTGTCATCAGTCATTTGGCCTTTATGGTTTTAATATACAGTTTTGTGGTCTGTGTGTGTCATCAGTCATTAGACCTTTTATGGTTTTAATATATGGTCTTGTGGTCTGTGTGTGTCATCAGTCATTTGGCCTTTATGGTTTTAATATATGGTCTTGTGGTCTGTGCATGTCATCAGTCATTAGGCCTTTATAGTTTTAATATATGGTCTTGTGGTCTGCATTTGTCATCAGTCATTTGGCCTTTATGGTTTTAATATATGGTCTTGTGGTCTGTGTGTGTCATCAGTCATTTGGCCTTTATTGTTTTAATATATGGTCTTGTGGTCTGTGCATGTCATCAGTCATTAGGCCTTTATAGTTTTAATATATGGTCTTGTGGTCTGCATGTGTCATCAGTCATTTGGCCTTTATGGTTTTAATATATGGTCTTGTGGTCTGCATGTGTCATCAGTCATTTGGCCTTTATGGTTTTAATATATGGTCTTGTGGTCTGTGTGTATCATCAGTCATTAGGCCTTTATAGTTTTAATATATGGTCTTGTTGTATGTGTGTTTCATTAGTCATTAGGCCTTTATGGTTTTAATATATGGTCTTGTGGTCTGTGTGTGTCATCAGTCATTAGACCTTTTATGGTTTTAATATATGGTCTTGTGGTCTGCGTGTGTCATCAGTCATTTGGCCTTTATGTTTTTAATATATGGTCTTGTGGTCTGCTTATGTCATCAGTCATTTGGCCTTTATCTTTATGGTTTTAATATATGGTCTTGTGGTCTGTGTGTGTCATCAGTCATTAGGCCTTTATTGTTTTAATATATGGTCTTGTGGTCTGCATGTGTCATCAGTCATTAGTCCTTTATGGTTTTAATATATGGTCTTGTGGTCTGCATGTGTCATCAGTCATTAGTCCTTTATGGTTTTAATATATGGTCTTGTGGTCTGTGTGTGTCATCAGTCATTTGGTCTTTATGGTTTTAATATACGGTCTTGTGGTCTGTGTGTGTCATCAGTCATTTGGCCTTTATGGTTTTAATATACAGTTTTGTGGTCTGTGTGTGTCATCAGTCATTAGACCTTTTATGGTTTTAATATATGGTCTTGTGGTCTGTGTATGTCATCAGTCATTAGGCCATTATGATTTTAATATATGGCCTTGTGGTCTGTGTGTCATCAGTCATTTGGTCTTTATGGTTTTAGTATTTGGTCTTGTGGTCTGCATGTGTCATCAGTCTTTTGGCCTGTATGGTTTTAATATATGGTCTTGTGGTCTGTGTGTGTCATCAGTCATTTGGCCTTTATGGTTTTAATCTATGGTCTTGTGGTCTACATGTGTCATCAGTCATTTGGCCTTTATGGTTTTAATATATGGTCTTGTGGTCTGTGTGTGTCATCAGTCATTGGGCCATTATGGTTTTAATCTATGGTCTTGTGGTCTACATGTGTCATCAGTCATTTGGCCTTTATGGTTTTAATAAATGGTCTTGTGGTCTGTGTGTATCATCAGTCATTAGGCCTTTATAGTTTTAATATATGGTCTTGTTGTATGTGTGTGTCATCAGTCATTAGGCCTTTATGGTTTTAATATATGGTCTTGTGGTCTGTGTGTGTCATCAGTCATTAGACCTTTTATGGTTTTAATATATGGTCTTGTGGTCTGCGTGTGTCATCAGTCATTTGGCCTTTATGGTTTTAATATACAGTCTTGTGGTCTGTGTGTGTGTCATCAGTCATTAGATCTTTTATGGTTTTAATATATGGTCTTGTGGTCTGCGTGTGTCATCAGTCATTAGGCCTTTATTGTTTTAATATATGGCCTTGTGGTCTGCATGTGTTGTCAGTCATTTGGCCTTTATGGTTTTAATATATGGTCTTGTGGTCTGTGTGTGTCATCAGTCATTTGGCCTTTATGGTTTTAATATATGGTCTTGTGGTCTGTGTGTGTCATTAGTAATTAGGGGCCTATGTGGTTTTAATATACTGACTTGTTGTCAGCGTGACGAATCATACCAAAGACGTACAAAAATGGTACTAACAACTGCCTCGCTTGATGCTTAGCATTAAGAGGTTAGTGTTAGGACTGGTCAGCCTGGTGTCAGGATAATGTGACTGGTTGGGACATCATGCTACATGTCTTCGGCTGATGCCCCAGTGCTAGACATCACTATAAACTGTCAGAGTGCAGATATCATAGTGATATGATTGAAAAATTGTTAAAGCTGCATTAAAAATTTAAACCACACACAAATGCACACACCTTTATGGTTTTAATATATGGTCTTGTCTGCATGTATCTGCATGCATTATCAGTCATTAGGCCTTTATGGTTTTAATATATGGTCTTGTGGTCTGCCTGTGTCATTAACAATTAGACCTTTATGGGTTTATGGTATGGTCTTGTCTGCTTGTGTCATCAGTCAACAGTGCTATTTGTAACTTCTCAGAAACCACAGGACCAGTTTCTTCCACACATAACATAATTCTGGCATAAAGGCCTATTAGTTTTATGTAAATTGTGTTTATCTGCTACCAAAAATGGCTAACATTGCTAATATTAGAAATATACTTTTTTTAAGAAAATGGTTTCCACGGGACAAAATTTTATTAGCATTGATTTTAGGTATTAATGTATTATTACATCCATGACTAAAGAAAAAGAAAAGCATTAAAATAACTTATGAAGAAAAACTGCTGAACAGAATTCGACTGAATTTGACATCTTTCAGTTTTATACAGTTGATACCTCTCTTCTATTATATTGTTAATAAAAACAGGAAAAACCTTTAAAACAGCTTTAAAAAATGGTGAAATTTTTTTACATGGGCATCCTTTGAAAAGGTGTTTTAAGCTTGCACAGATTACGTCCATATGCCATCAGTATGGCTGCCATTACTTGCAACCCTAGTATAAGTCTTGGAATAGTCACAGTTATACATGGCCACGACATTTTTTCAATATGTTGCTAGCTTTTCTCATGCAAGAAAGCTATAAAATATATAAGAAATAAAAGCCTTTAAAATTGCCTGTCTAAATATGTTTGTGTTATGTATTTAAATTTATATTTTATCACAGGTTGTAAATTGCAGGTAATTCATGCTTTCTGTACAAAAAGTTAGGACAGTGACATATGTAATAAGTTGTTCATTAGGAAAATCATCATGCTGTCGGGTAAATAATTTTGAATATTCATAAAAAATTTCCAGTCAATCAGAAAAGTAACAGTTAATATTGGGTTTGAATAATTAAAATATTACATACCATGCTGGGGTTCTGCCAATTATAGCAATCAATTAAATATAATCTTCAATTATATATATATATATATATATATATATATATATATATATATATATATATATATATATATATATATATATATATGCAATAAACTGACGCTGAACAGTGCGAAACTAGTAACTAACTAGCCTGAGTGCTTTCGACTTTTAATGAGTCTTTTTCAAAGGCAAATACAAAACATATATAAGACAAACAAAAAAACAAAATCGTTGTGTTTGTAAACTTCTACATGGCTGTCTCCACATGGGTTAAAACTATAAATACAACCAGCTTGTATAGACTTGTATCCGAAACAGGTCTATACAAGCTGGTTGTATTGATAGTTTTAACCCATGTGGAGACAGCCAAGTAGAGGTTTACAAACACAACGTTTTTGTGTTTATTTGTTTGTCTTATATATGTTTTGTATTTGCCTTTGAAAAAGACTCATTAAGAGTCGAAAGCGCTCAGGCTAGTTAGTTACTAGTTTCGCACTGTTCATCGTCAGTTTATTTAATCAATCCCTGACACATGCAATTTCTTGGTGGATCCAGTGCGCTTGAAAGGGTTGTTATTCGCCATATGATTTGTATTCTTTATATATATATATATATATATATATATATATTTCACATACTGTTAAATTCTGTACATTCTGATCTTTAATTATTTGTATTGATACCATTTGAATATGTAAGAATAATCATAAAGAGACATTTTCCTGGGCAGTGGTTTAATACCATATTGATGAAAATAAATATGTTATGACTGACACCAGTAAAATTAAACAATCAAAATTGGTTGGTGGCATTCATATATTTTAAATGCAGTTTGGCATGACATTTATGTGAATTAGTCAAGTTCTTAAAGACGTAATGATTTGAAATTGCAGTTAGTTTTCTCTTTCAGATCTAGTCATTTTGCTAATTCATTTTTTAAGTTCAGTTAAAACTATTTTAAGGATTATAATTTTGCTATGAATGTTACACCTCCCTTGAATTATATATATATATGATACTGTAAATCAGCTTAAATTTGCTGGTTTGTTATTATTTCTTTTACTATAAACAGTTGTTTAAAATAATACAATGGTTATAAAGTATATATTAAAAAAGTTAAATTAAAAATTCATTATAATTATGAATATAATCTACATATGCCTTTTAAAAATATCAATATTATAAAAATTATAATTATTAAAAAATTACTATACAAAATTTTTATATAGTACAATTGTTGGTCCTTGTTTTATCTATGAAAGCTATTTTGGTAAATACAGATATTCTAATCTGTCCTGACCTTTTAGTTCTTTTGTCTTGCAGAATAAATTATCCTGGCCTGGGATAACATTGGGTGTATGCAGCACACTTTGTACTCGGTACAATTATGCTGTGGGGTTAGGAATATCTGTATGGTGATCTGTGACTTAAATTACAGTTGTTGCAAGAGCAATACAGGCTTTGGGAGAACACAGCATATATGCATCACACTTTGTAACCATTTATAACATACAGCTTAACATGAAATTGTAGAGGGACCAATTAAACTTAATGGCCTGGGTAGAAACATGCATGTATGATGATCTTTTTGAAAGTTAAATATATGATGAAAGGTTTTGTGGTTACTATCAGACACTTTATACCTTTCAACTTGAATTACAGGTTCGTGAAATTAGAAACCATCTCATACATAGTGGAGATGTACAACTTTTGGAAGCTGATTTGAAGTCTTACACAGGTGAGATGCTAACCCTCCTGATGGATGAGAAACCTGATGGACAGCTTAAAGGAAACCAAGAAGCAATGAGAGCATGTTTACAGATTCAGGAGGTTTGGATTTTACTAGAATAAGATCATATGAAATCATCAATAAATATTGCATCCAAAGTACATTACATATTTCAGGGCTAAAAATTAGCGGGTAGTCTGCTAGCACGAGGCTAGTTGATTTCCTGTTGGACTAGTAACTTTCATAATGTTAATAGTTTGATGGGTTAGTAAGTTTAGGTTATTTATGGTCAGCGTTTGTTTATGTCAGTTCCTAATAAAGATTTGACTTCAGCAAATGTGTTGTTGAATCAAAGCAGTGACCGTTGTAAATGCAGTCATAAAATATTAGCATGAGAAGATGAAATCAATTTCTTCCTTGGAATGGTATATTTCTATAACAAGAAGCCACCTGATTTTGTGCATTTTGCTTAACAGTGCCAATTGTGATTCCGTCATTAACATTTGAAGTTTTGTGATTGATCCTAATTAATGTAAAAATGAATTAAATGAAAAATGATGAAAAATCATACTTTATTCACTCGACCACAGTAACAAACTACAAAGCGGTATAACACAGAAAAGGACACAGCAAAACCTATTCAGGGGCCCCGAGTGGCCAAGTGGTCTAAAGCGCTGTCCATTACGGATCACTGCCATCTCACCTCTATCTGCGTGGGTTCGAGTCCAAGATTCCGCGAATGTGGATATGTGAGAGAGCTTGCCAGTAGCTTCTCGTGGGTCGGTGGTTCTTTTTTTTCGGTGATTTCCCGGTTTCTTCCTCCACCATTAATACTGGCCGCCATGTATAGCCTTTCCTATGCTGAAAAATGGCGTTAAACTCAACAACAACAACAGCAAAACCTATTCAAAGAAATTAGTTTGCATGTTTGTTCAAAGGATTTTTCCCCATTCTTTTTCTTGCTAGCCAAACGCTCCAATAGTAACAAATGGGGAATTACATATTTTACTTTTGCATCAAAATAATTATAAGAACTAGATCAATTTATTACAATTACATTATTTACACATCCTTTCCATACGACTACCTATTCTATGGCTTTTATATTTTTCCCTTACAAGAATGAACAAATAATTGAATACACATGGTGATATCAAAGCAGTATGCCATACATTTATTGGGAATTAAAATCACTGAGCATGGGCATCTATGATTTGAAAATTTTCCACCTTATTAATACATTGAGGTCCAATTAATTAGGAGCAATTACCAAACTTAGGTTATTGATGATGAGACCATAATTAGAGCTGTTAAATACAATGCGCAGAGTCAGATGGCTTCGTTTTGTGGGAACACACCTTTTCCAAGCTGAAACTAACACTATCTTCTAATATTTTATAAGTGTTTACAACAGCCACTGCTTTGATCATGCGGAACATTTGCTAAAGTCAAGTCTTTATCAGAAATAGGCCATTTAAGGGTGGAAGGGGCAATGGCACGTGTTTTGAAACTTGTTTCTTGCTCTTTCTTATACAAAGAACTCAGTGCCATTCCTTTTCTTACTTTAATTAATTTGCATCAGCTATGCTGTAACATATTTCAAAATGAGGCACAATTCCCTCCTTTTAAGCCAGGCAAAATGTGGCATTTTATAGGTGTTCAGCTACCAGAAAAAAGCAAACATTGAATACAAATGACATAAAAGAGAGGAATAATTATTTTGATAGGCAAAAGAGTAATTGAATGTTTCAGAAGACATGTACAAAACACAGGGAATGACTTAACTACGATGAGGAAAAGAATGTTATGCAATTTATTTCATATGATGATGCTATTTATGAAATAAAATTGTTGTTAATCTCAATACAAGTGTGTGACATTGTTTTGTGGACAGGACTGGTAGAGATTTGGCAGGACTAGTAAGTTTCTCAGTATACTAGTCCTTCTATCTACAAAGAAATTTGTGTTAAATTTGAGCCCTGTATTTTATATCATGCTTCTTTGGCTGGTTATATTATGATAATACACACACACACCCTACCCTTCTAATCTGTAGAATCTAGATCTCTTTCTCCTCCTAAGCATGAGGGTGGAAATTCAGGTTGCACAAGTCATATCCATCAGTAACAGGCATATAGTATTTGGACCCCTCCATCTGGGTCCTGCAAAGGAGGCAATTGTCCAAAAATTGAACTTATAATGAATCTTATTTGATTTTTCTTGATCAAACATTTGGCATGCATTAAGATCAATGGACAGTAGGTAATCACACTGTAAATTTTGATGTTATTTTAATCAGTTGTTTTAAAATAAACATGACCAATGAATAAAATGTTTCTTGCTGTCACAAAGTTCAAACATATTTAACTTATTTTATTAATCATAGAGTCATATGGTGCTACATGTCTGCGGCATGATGCCCCAGTGCTAAACATCACTATAAACTGGCACACTGTAGACATTAAAATTCTAAATCAGACACACACATTTTATTACTGATGGTATGGTAGCTTCCACTGAATCACCAGATTAAAAACAGCTTGCTGAATAATAATAATAATAATAATAATACTAATAATAATAATAATAATAATAATAATAATGAGGACTTAGAATGATGCTTAATCTTTAGAAGCTCAAAGCATTTTACAACATGTTAACACAATAGGACCTCCAAATATTGAAAAAAATCTGCTTTGACAGAGAAAAATGTGGGGATGGGGGTGCAGGAAACTGGGCTGTTTAATTACACTGAATCCCTATTTTACTATCACATCAATAATAATTCTTAATAACTCACTTTTTGTAATGAAATTGTTTGTTATTCTGTATAAATAACATTTATTTTCAAAATGTGAAAGATCGTTCCAACTGGCTTTGATAACCATCACATATACATGAAAACATCTGTGTAATACATCACAAACTTTTTGTTTTGTTGATTAGTGTAATTCCTGGAGTGGTATTTATATTAGTATACTGCAAGTCGGGAGACAAGGAGCAGGGAACTAGACTAACTGTTGATACACCAGCAGACAATATTCCTTTTATTTAAAACACTTGTGACATTTATTTTGTGAGAAAATGAACTATATTGAAACACTCTTGAATAAGATCACTGAGTCATTGTGTTGAAGAGGTGTATTCACTCTTGGTAGTTGGACTCTGGTAAACAAGTCCTTAGTATTTGGTTTTGATAGTGGGAATGAAAATATGTATGTAAATACAAGTATCCAGAAAAGAGGTGTACACGGAAGAGGTCAGAAAAGTATTTAGGTATTTTGTACTAGAGGCAGTCAGTGAAATGTAACATAGGTATTTTGAACTAGAGTATCCAGAAGGGGGATGTACATGGGAGAGGTCAGATAGGTATTTTGAACTAGAGTATCCAGAAGGGGGATGTACATGGGAGAGGTCAGATAGGTATTTTGAACTAGAGTATCCAGAAGGGGGATGTACATGGGAGAGGTCAGATAGGTATTTTGAACTAGAGTATCCAGAAGGAGGATGTACATGGAAGAGGTCAGATAGGTATTTTGGACTAGAGTATCCAGAAGGGGGGATGTATATGGGAGAGGTCAGATAGGTATTTTGGACTAGAGTATCCAGAAGGGGGGATGTACATGGGAGAGGTCAGATGGGTATTTTGGACTAGATTATCCAAAAGGGGGTGTGTGTACATGGGAGAGGTTAGATAGGTATTTTGGACTAGAGTATCCAGAAGTGGGGATATACATGGGAGAGGTTAGATAGGTATTTTGGACTAGAGTATCAAGAAGAGGGGATGTACATGGGAGAGGTCAGATAGGTATTTTGGACTAGAGTATTCAGAACAGGGGGATGTACATGGGAGAGGTCAGATCCAGAAGTGGGGATGTACATGGGAGATGTCAGATAGGTATTTTGGACTAGAGTATCCAGAATGGGTGGGATGTACATGGGAGAGGTCAGATAGGTATTTTGGACTAGAGTATTCAGAAGTGGGGATGTACATGGGAGAGATCAGATAGGTATTTTGGACTAGAGTATCCAGAATGGGGGGATATACATGGGAGAGATCAGATAGGTATTTTGGACTAGAGTATCCAGAAGGGGGGTGGATTTACATGGGAGAGGTCAGATAGGTATTTTGGACTAGAGGCAGTCAGTAAAATGTAACATAGAGAACATATTTTTTGTTTGATTCTGGAGCTAGTCAAGAAAGTGCATTGAATTATGCAATCAATGACATCCGTTCATTTTATTCTATCATTCAATTCATAATTTATCAATTTTTAATAAATGTTATACTCAAGAGGAAAAAAAAATTGAAACTACTTTGTATTTTGAATACAAAATATTTTTGTATTTTGATAGAATACATCAACATAGAGATCATATTTTTTTGAACCAGTCTGCTGGTGACTGTAAATGTTGTACTAGTGCAATGTGAAATCTTTTCATAAAAATCTGCTGATCTTTGGTGGACATGAAATAAAAAAGAGAGACCGACTAAGTATTGATTTAGGCAAAACACTTGTGTAGGTGTTTTTATTTTTTTATTTCATTGATTTAATTGTTATGGCATTGTTCAAAATGTTTTTAGAGGAATGTTGAAGGGCAACTGATATATATTTTTTTTTATTCAAAACACAAGCTTTCTCCCCGAGCTGAAAAACAAACTAGCCAAGAAAAGACACTTGGGAATACTTTTCTTGTCCACTTTGGATACTTTCTCCTGAGGACGAACTTAGCTTGGGGGAGTATTGAAGAGCAGTCAGCTACTTTAAAAACCCAATCTCAGATTTAAAAAACCCATCTCAGATAAACTCAAGTTTGATATTTCTTGAAGGCTGAGTGTGGCTGTTTTGTCACATTCTAATGCCGATAGAGAGAAAACTATCCATACTTCTCAAAAGTATAATTATTCAAGGTGAAATCTGGACTTAAAAACTGTTTAGAACCTGTTAAGTGTAAAACTTAATAACCACTATGTTATAAGTTTTTACCAGTCGATATTGTAAAGGAAATTTAAAAAATGCATTTGGATTTTAATTTTTAAAAATCTTGGCAGTGAAGTATGAGATATACACCTTTCTTCATTGAATTGTCACACATTGGTTATGAAACAAATAAAAAAATACAGTTTTACATGCAGTCACTATGGTTTGTGAGGTAAGAAAATAATACATGTACTATGTAGGAATATTATTGTAATTCAACTTGATAGAAAATATAGTGGTGGAAGTGATGTCAACATTTAACCACACTTCTTTATAAGGTTTCTAATTCTAGCATAGTCCCTCTTAAAGTGTAGACCACATTTCACACTTTAGCATTACTGTTGTTTATAATTTACCTACTTATAAGGTATGTTAAACTATACACCCCATTTTACAGTTTAGCAGTACTGTTGTGTATGGTACCCAGAGTGGCCAAGTGATCTAAATCGAACACTGTTATGGGTCACTGCCAACTCACCTCTGTCAGCATGGGTTTGAGTCTTGGGTTTGGCCAATGTGGGTAGGTGGTAAAGCTTGTCAGTAGCTTCTTGTATGTTGGTGCTTATTTCTGGGTTCTTCCTCCACGATTTATATACTGGCCACCATGTATTGCATATTTTGTGCTGAAAAATGGTGTTAAACCCTATGACATCAGTAACAACAACAACTGTTTTGTATGAATTACCCTTGTATAAGGTAGGACTCACTTTTAAGACAATGCAATTGCTTCTACTGGTATTGAAAATTTGTTTTCACAAAAATCAAATTCTTTGGTGAGCTATCAATCACTGGGGTGCTCTAAATTTTTTTAAATTAATTTTCTTAAGTTCAGATACCCATTTTAACTATTTTTAATAAAGTCAGATGAATATTTATTTTTGTGTATTAAAATTAAAATTATGAAATATATATTAAGTGACATTAAATTTGAAACTATTATTCAGCTTCTTATAAATATTCTTAATCTGAATCATTCTCATGATAAATACCAAGTAATTAACTCAGTTTGCCTTTACAAATTTTATAAAAATCTGTTTGTCCAGCTGACTGGAAAATTGAACATTCCTTTGGGCGATTTGAACTTGCCTGAAAATATGACAACCAAATAGCACAACTAAAGTGAAAAAATATGGTAAAATGAAACACAGGTTGTTTTAAGGAAACCACAATATATTTATTGTATAAATATGGAACTTACGTTTTCATTTTATCATTGTTTGCATATGAAAACCATATGTTGATAATTAAAGTTAAAAAAATTGCATGTACATACATACATGTATGTAGCTGTGGAAAAAAGGAAGGGTTAGATTGCAGATATATCTAAAAGATTAAAGACAGACATGTATAAAATATACAGAGTTTTGGAATGGGATAGATTATGAGAGATTTTAGTGTTAATAATTTTAATCATATTTCAGAATATCATAACATTTTTCTTTATCTACATTTTCACTGAAAGATAACTGGTAATTGATCATGAAGTTTTAAGTATCCATCCAGTAAAATGGAGTCCTTCACTGAAATATTCCAATATGAATGAGTTAACTCTATGCATATTTTCTGGGGAGTGTTGTGTATATTCACATATCTGTTTCTGCTTCCACATCATCCTTTATTTTGCCTTGAATTTGGCGACATGCATCTAAAAAAATATTTGACAAACTTACTTTAAACAATGATGTAAGAACATTTTTTTGCATCCTTTTATTTGCCAAACAGAAAGTATGTATTTCATGTACATGATACATCAGGATAAACACTACTTTTGGATACTTTAAGGTAGCTGATTAGAGATGGCTGCCTTTTATTTCCAAACACCTGTCAAAATCAAGAGTTAAATCACTTAGTCACCTTGAATAAAGTGACAGACATCAAAACAGTTTTCATTAAGCCACTTTCTCAGAGCATTTCGAGGTCAGAAATGGCCATGGTTAATTTGGGGCTTTAATGTTGATGCACACAAATATTACAAGATAATGGATAAGTTAAAATATTTATGTTAATTCCCAAATTGTCAAAATTTGCTTTTAATAGTCAATATTCACAGACACACAAACTGACCTTGGTATTGACTACAAGATGGAAATGACAGGCTTGACAGTGTATCATACAAAATAAAAGATTTAAACATGAAAGAAACTGCAGGTAGTATGTAACTGCAATATGGAGTACATATAAATACAAAATAAAAGTATTGTTACATGTAGTATGGCAAAAAGGCAGCATAAAAAATTTGCAACATTGGAGACCTAAACAGGGACTTGCTATAGTCAGACTATATCAACCCATTTGTATCCCCCTATCAATAATGGAAACCTTTAATGTGAAAAAAAGTGGGAGGAACTTAGTCAATTCATTCATTGATTTATATTTTATAACCTGATTGTAAGTAGAATGACCCTAACACTGTCATTGTCTGCGCATTTCATGCATAACAGAAGTTTTCAGTATAATAGATTGACATGCTTGAGATCCATTTCCAGTTCCTGGACAAGTCCATTTTCATGAAAGGGGTGTGTGCATGACTACAGATATGTATACACGTGTCATCTGCTTCCGATATTTATAATGTCGAATCAAGCAAAGGAAAAGAATGACAGCAACAAATTTGCCTTTCACATGGATTTAACAAGCAGTTTAATTAATATGTTCATGAGTGCAAAGGAATATAATTTAGACTCTCAGCATTATAGTAATTTATGGAATTATTTAGCAGTTATCAAATAGGATGAATTACATTATTATGTTGTCTGAAAGAAATAAAATAGCCCATAGTGTATGCAGTATGGCAAGTGTTATTATGGAAAGTCCGTTAATCATGAAAGGTGCAAGGGAGTGCCAATATTAGTGCCATTGTCGTCAGGTCACAGTCAGGTTAGAAATTATAAATCAGTGGTTCAATTGACTTAATTCTGTGCACGTTTTATCACATTAAATATTTTGTTATTGAAATCTGTATGGGGGGTATTGAAATCTGTATGGGGGTATTGAAATCCATATGGGGGGTACAAACAAACTGGATATATAGCAGACTATAAATCCTAGAATTAAAAATTACTGGATCAATTGATCAATTACAGGATATCATCTGGACTGGCTCACCATGTGATGTAACTTACCAGGGTTGTTGCTGGAGAAACTTAAACTCTAATTGACCATTTTTATTCAGATTCCTCAAATAATTGGCTTTGTCAACTCCATTGGCCTGAAAAACCATTACCCCACATTTCTAACTTTT
>JAEAOA010001888.1:192500-360000 GCA_016746295.1 Potamilus streckersoni | reverse complement strand
GGGAAAAATGACATCATACTGTTTATTTTGGTCCATCAAACATGTACATCTGACTCGTAATACCATTTTCGGGCTCAATATCACTCACTAGTGTCTCCATTAACACTTTCCCAGATAGTATAATTCGATATACTTCATGACTTTAAAACGTATTGTGATCATCGTTACGATATTTGCACAACTAAATCATAATGAACCACACCAGGAATCAGACATTTTGGGTTCTCTAGGTAGCCCATATTTTAAACACACATTTGAAAAACTTCATTCAAGGAAGGTGCAAGCTATGCCATAATAAAAATTTAGTTAAACAACCATTCATGTCATGCTTGAAGAACCCAGAGGTGTAAACAGTTGCCTGTCCAAAAAACAGATTTTGTTACAAGATTGGTTAGCCTAAAAAAAGTGTATACTTTGCCAAGCACATTTTGATATGCAGGGCTTTCAACTAATTTGCAGGAGTTCTCGTGCAACAATGTTCTCCAAGTTCAAGAATGCATAAAACTTTTGTACGATTTACTCAATTGCACAACCTGATGGCATCTCTGTTTAAAATACTTTACATATAAATTAATTAATTTTGCGTGAAGTTTCAGTTGCTTTGCCAATTTTTTCTGTTTGTCACCCAAGAAATAAGCTACACTAATTTCTGATTGGTGGTTATTGTTTAACATGGACTGGAAAAAGCAATAACCACCATTCATTGTAAAATATATCACAGTGCAGCACACTGGCAGCGTATGCTTTAAAATCGACCCAAGTAGGCATGATAATATTCGAACTTTGCATAAAATTGGTTATTAATTGATGTGTAAAGTACTTTATTATATGTGTGGAAAACTTTTGGAATATATAGAATCTTCTTCTTAACATGCTGCTGGGTTAAGATAATTAGCATGGAAAGGGGAACCAGACTACAAACAATCTCGCTTTGCATTAATTTATAGAGCAAGTTTTCTCAATAATCTTTTTCACTTTTGCTAATAAAAATGAGTGCCTGTAACTGCAGATGCTGTTTCATATGAATTCTAAATTTAAAGACTAATAAAGCAAACTGTTAATAATTATTCATGACTTCTGAAGACTAAAATAACTTGCATACAATAAGTATCATTTTGTATTGATTCTCTGTCTCTTGTATCAATATGTGTATCTTTACCGCAAATTTATCAATGGATCAATATATCATTGAATCGTTTTACCCATATTAAGGATTTCTAATCTAGAAAAAATGTAAATTTTCCAAACCATTGTTTTGATTTTCAAATATATACTATGATTTTAAAGTCTAG
This sequence comes from Potamilus streckersoni, assembly GCA_016746295.1. NCBI lineage: Eukaryota > Metazoa > Mollusca > Bivalvia > Unionida > Unionidae > Potamilus > Potamilus streckersoni. The sequence continues at coordinate 358,708 of JAEAOA010001888.1, read as the reverse complement.
GCTTAACTTTCCACATGTTGTGAACTTTCACCAGACAGCTGGATGAGGTAAGGTATTGGGTGTGTTTCATTCTGTGAAAATTAGTATTGTGTGACAAAAACTTGTCAGTGACACATTACAAACTTCAGCCAAACAATTTGAAACTGACATGTGTAGTAAAAAAGGAGTTAAACACATAAATGTTAAAAGTAAGCAGCTTAGAAAGAAGTTCCATAAATATAATTAAAGGAAGAACATGCACATAAAAAAAACTAGCACAAACTTGAATTGTCAAATATTTGTAGATTCATTTTACTTCATGTAATGACTAGCTTGCTAACAGTTGTCAGTCATCATTTGTTTACAACCAGTGACTGATGTTAAATTTCTAGTCATTTATATTATGTTGATCATTTTCTAGTACTTAATCATGCAAGTATGTGACCTGTCATGTAATGTGAATCACTTATGTTACATGTGACCCATCATGTGAATTTGTATGTGTGCTGTCCTGTTATGTGAATCATTGAAGTTACTTGTATGTAATTTACAAGTAATTGTCCTGTCATATTATGTGAATAACTTTAGTGACTTGTTTGCAGTTTGCAAATATCTGTCCTGTCATGTGAATCAGTTATGTTACTTGTAAGTAATTTGCAAGTATCTGTCCTGTCATGTGAATCAGTTATGTTACTTGTAAGTAATTTGCAAGTATATGGCCTGTCATATGAATCATGTAAGTTACTTGTGTGTAATTTGCAAGTATGTGACCCGTTGTTACATGAATCGTGTAATTTGTTTGCAGGTTGTGAAAACAAAGTTTCTCATACACCTTAAGGATGAATACAAAGTTCGGCTGATTGCTTTAGAAGGTCGAATTGACTTCATAGAAAGTGAGATGCAAGCAATAAATGGGAAACTTAAAAAATCTGAGCAAGATTTTGATGAGTTTAAGAAAGGCACCAACATCCAGGGTCAAGAGATCAAGAAAACAACAGAGGAAGTCAGAGGTCTGAAGGAAACATATGAGCAGTTCCAGTCAGTGCTTGACAAGGTAAAGACAAAGATTATGAAACCTGTTATTAAAGCATTGAGTTTTAAAGATGAAATCTATTTTATTGGGGTGAATTTTGGTTAGAATTAGACTGTCATTATAGCATTGTTTTAAAGATGGACTCTATTTTATTGGGGTGCATTTTTGATAGAATTATACTGTCATTACAACATTGAGTTTTAAAGATGGACTCTATTTTATTGGGGTGCATTTTTGATAGAATTATACTGTCATTACAACATTGAGTTTTAAAGATGAAATCTATTTTATTGTGGATCATTTCATGCTTATATTTGATAGAATTATACAACTCAGAATAAGAAAAAGTAAACATTTTGCTTTGCCTTTCTCGTAATATTTTAATGATAAGATCACAAAACATTGTGTCAGATTTGAAAAGAATGCTAAACAGTCAGTTAACCAGTATTAAATTTTGTGTTCTTAAATTATTCATTGCTTGGATATGTTACTGTCAAATATTTTCATCCTTGAATAACTAAGGATGATGATGCAGTGGCTTAGTGGTTAGCATACCTGACTCACAGCCAGAAGGGTCTGGGTTTGAATCCTGCCCAGACTTGTTTATATTTGCTGCTTATGGCTTACTCCAATGGTATGGACACAATATAGCATTTCATGTGTTATTGTGCTATTAAATACCAATCAGTCTGCGTAAGATTTTGTGTGTTAGTTATAATACTTTGTGTATTAGATGGCTATAATGTTTTGTGCGTTAATTTATTATCAAAGTTTGTGTGTTACTGAGCTATTAAACACCAACCAGTCTGCATAATTTTTTTGTGTTACTATGCTATTAAACACATGTCTCTATAATCAGTTGCATCTTACTGTATTGGTAAACACCTGTCTATATTATCTTTTTCGGTGTTATTGTGCTTTTAAACACCAGTTGGTATATATTTTGCTATCATGCTGTTAAACACCAGTCAATAAAATGTTTTGTATCATTGTGTTGTTAAATTAAACACCTACCAGTCACTATAATAATTTTCATGTTATTGTTCTGTTGAGTGACTGTCAGTGTATGATGCTGTGCTGTTCAACACCAGTAAGTCAATATAATCTATATATTGTAATTGATGTGTATATACATCCATCCTTTCTTACACTTGTATTAGAACAACTAATGCCTCAATTTTGAATGGGTTGCCATGAAATCTGGTAAATTGCTTTGACCATAAGATTTGCATTGTAGCTTTATGATGTATACCACAAAATCACATGAACTAAAGTCACAGATTGGCTGTGAAACCTGGAATGTTATCTTCACAGTCTGAAGATGTGGATATGGGCAAATTACTTATGTGCTTGTTATGGAAGGTCATTTTGACTTGGACCATGGTGTAGTGAACGACAGGATCTTGTGAACATGATTTTTTTCTAAAAGTTGTTGCCCTTTCTGACTTATAACTGAATTCAGTGTATGAGAGAATTTTGTGAATGTAGCTACTCTTCCAGTTTGTATATGCCTTCCAGAAGGCAAAGTGTTGTGATGTTTTCCATCTATCTGTTACTAATTTCATTTCCATATAATAACTCCAGGTGTCAGTAATCTGCAATTAACAAACATTATGGATGATTTAAGTAAGAACCCTTTCAATATTGCATGGATGATTTAAGAACCCTTTCAATATTGCATGGATGATTTAAGAACCCTTTCAATATTGCATGGATGATTTAAGTAACAACCCTTTCAATATTGCATGGATGATTTAAGTAAGAACCCTTTCAATATTGCATGGATGATTAAAGTAAGAACTCTTTCAATATTGCATGGATGATTTAAGAACCCTTTCAATATTGCATGGATGATTTAAGAGCCCTTTCAATATTGCATGGATGATTTAAGTAAGAACTCTTTCAATATCGCATGGATGATTTAAAAACCCTTTCAATATTGCATGGATGATTTAAGTAAGATCCCTTTCAATATTGCATGGATGATTTAAGAACCCTTTCAATATTGCATGGATGATTTAATTAAGAACCCTTTCAATATTGCATGGATGATTTAATTAAGAGCCCTTCAATATTGCATGGATGATTTAAGTAAGAACCCTTTCAATATTGCATGGATGATTTAAGAACCCTTTCAATATTGCATGGATGATTTAAGAACCCTTTCAATATCGCATGGATGATTTAAGTAAGAACCCTTTCAATATTGCATGGATGATTTAAGTAAGAACCCTTTCAATATTGCATGGATGATTTAAGTAAGAACCCTTTCAATATTGCATGGATGATTTAAGTAAGAACCCTTTCAATATTGCATGGATGATTTAAGTAAGAACCCTTTCAATATTGCATGGATGATTTAAGTAAGATCCCTTTCAATATTGCATGGATGATTTAAGAACCCTTTCAATATTGCATGGATGATTTAAGAACCCTTTCAATATTGCATGGATGATTTAAGTAAGAACTCTTTAAATATCACATGGATGATTTAAAAACCCTTTCAATATTGCATGGATGATTTAAGTAAGATCCCTTTCAATATTGCATGGATGATTTAAGAACCCTTTCAATATTGCATGGATGATTTAATTAAGAACCCTTTCAATATTGCATGGATGATTTAAGTAACAACCCTTTCAATATTGCATGGATGATTTAAGTAACAACCCTTAAGTAAGAACCCTTTCAATATTGCAGCCAAAAGGTTAAAAGTCAAGATCACTCTTACTGAAAGAAAAAAATGGTTTCTGCAGAAATACTCGGATGCTCTACCATCTGTAGTTACCAATCTTTGTGGATTAGATCTATTTGGGCAGAAGTAAAAGAACTACCAGTTTTGATGTGAAAAGGATAAAGGTCAATGTCAGTGACTAAAAGAAGAAAAATGACTTAAATTGTATAATAACATTATTCCTACCACATCAAAAGAAACTGTGAATGCTTCCACTATGGGCAAAATGGTACTACATCTATGCCATGTATCAATACAATTCATGATACATACCTTGTAGTATGATACAAATAATTTATTGGTCTTTTCATCTGTAAAATGTTCCTCAGTAGCAGTGTGTTGCCATTGTATGTGTTAACATCTTGGTTGTATTTTTGTTATGCAGATTACAGAAAGACTTAGGCTTGTCATATGATCATATGCTATTCTTATCATTAGCAGCATTTAACAAATTACTACAAACAGACTACATGTTATGTGCTGATGATTTGTATTCAGTCTTTTAGGCCATTTCAGGCTGCTCCATTTAATCAGATACAGAGCTTGCCCATTGGTTTGCACTGCATAAATGCTGTTAAAAAAATGTATTATCAGTTTCATGTCTTCACTTAAATTTGAAAAGCATTAATGTGTTATCTTCATAACAGAAGAAATAGTTATATTTGCTTGTGCGATGAAATTCTTGTTTTAACAAGTCCAAGTATGGGAGGTGAGATAACTAATTAAATCCTTCACATTATAATTCATACAGATGATAAACAAGAGTATAAATTTAAAATGGTGAACAGATCTAGAATGTCATTTTTTATGTTGATATATTCAGGATGGAATTTGGGCAGGGCACATTTCAAACCATGCAATTTAGTCAGCTTGTGTTTGCCAATTGTAAAATTTGAGTGGGTTAATTTAGTAGCTATTCTAACTGAAAAAATTAAGTGCATTTGCCTGCTATGGCTGTTAGATCAAATCTCAATTTAAAGAAGAAAAAGGCAAACAACTAATAATTAATGGCTGCTGAAAATTAAAACAACTTGTATGGGTTAAGTCTTGTTTTGTATTGATTCTGCACCTCTTGTATTGATGTGGCCATTGATATTAAAAAAATTGTGATACATCAATATAATGTTAATTCTTTCACCACTGGCTTCCACTTGGGATAGGGTATAACACTATCCATTTTGGGATCAACATATCAAATCCAATGGGGTTCCTGCACACTAACATTAGTTTTATATCACAGACCAAGACCAAACATTGTGCATGGGGTGGATAGATGATGCTTTGGGTGGATGGCTGATGCATGGGGTGGATGGCTGATGCATGGGGCGAATGGCTGATGCTTGGGATGGATGGTTGATGCTTAGGGTGGATGGCTAATGTATGGGTAGATGGCTGGTTCATGGGGTGGATGGCTGATGCATGGGGTGGATGGCTGATGCATGGGGTGAATGGCTGATGTTTGGGGCAAATGGCTGACACATGGGGCGAATGGCTGATACATGGGGTAGATGGCTGTTGCTTGGGATGGATGGCTGATGCATGGGGTGGATGGCTGATGCATGGGGCAAATGGATGATGCTTGGGATGGATGGCTGATGCTTGGGATGGATGGCTGATGCTTAAGGTGGATGGCTGAAGTATGGAGTGGATGGCTGATGCATGGGGTGGATGACTGATGCTTGGGATAAATGGATGATGCTTGGGTTGGATGGCTGATGGATGGGATAGATAGCTAATAATTGGGGTGGATGACTGATGCATCATGTAGATGACTGATGCATAGGGTAGATGGCTGATGCATGGGGTAGATTGCTAATGATTTTGGTGGATGGCTGATGCATGGGGTGGATGGCTGATGTATGGTGGATGGCTGATGCATGGGGTAAATGGATGATGCTTGGGTTGGTTGGCTGATGCATGGGATGGATGGCTGATGCATGGGGTAGATGACTGATGCATGGGTGGATGGCTGATGCATGGTGTGGCTGTCTGAGGCAATGGGTGGTTGGCTAATGCTTGGGTTGGATGGCTGATGCATGGGGTAGATGACTGATGCATGCGGTGGATGGCTGATGCATGGTGTGGCTGGCTGATGCATGGGGTGGTTGGCTAATGCTTGGGGTGGATTGCTGAAACGTGGGGTGGATGGCTGATGCATGGGGTGAATGGATGATATTTTGGTTGGATGGCTGAATGATGGGGTTGATGGATGGGGTATATGATTGATGCATGTGGTAGATGGCTGATGCTTGGGGTGGATGGCTGATAGACAGCTGATGGCTGGAGTATATAACTAATGATTGGGGTGGATGACTGATGCTTGGGGTAGATGGCAGTTGGATGGAGTAGATAGGTAAATTATTGGGGTGGATGACTGGTGCATAGAGTAGATGGCTGATGATTTGGGTGGATGGCTGATGCATGGGGTAGATGGCTGATGGCTGGGGTAGATAGCTAATGATTGGGGTGGATGGCTGATGCATGGTGTGGATGGCTGATGATTTGGGTTGATGGCTGATGTAGGGGTAGATGACTGATGCATGGGTTAGATCACTGATGAATGTGGTAAGAAGCAAGCCTTTAATTTAAGGAGTCAAAGTTTTAAAAAATTACAATCACTGTCACTGAGAAAGTGGTTTCTGTACAAACATTTCAGTACATGGTGTAGGCAAGTAATGTGATCTTTACTGCACCTTTGTTAGTGGATTGGTGTGAAACTTAGAATGTATTATGCTTATCATCAGAATATACTGTATTTGTGTGTGCCATTGATTTTACTTCTATGCTTACCATCAGAATATATTTGTGCTTGCTATTGATTTTACTTCATTAGTTTCAGACTTTCTTGATGATGGGTAAGTCTTGGGTGTGTGGAAGTCTGTGATGTATTTATGTGGATATTACTCTTCTTTTTTTCTTCTTTAGCTTCAGGAAGATCGAAATGCCGTTCAGACACTAAAAGTGGGTCTTCAGTTCCAGGAAACTTGGATCCGAAACCTTGAGGAGATGTTAGAAAACAAATTCAGTTCCATATATGACAGCATGCAGATTAAAGAAAAACTTGATGAGCTGCAGAATCAACTTTCTGAAGTAAAATCCCGTGTGGAGCAACACGACTCCCAGATACGAGACCATGATTCCCAAATACAAGACCTTCATAACTGGGTCAGTGGGCAAAGAAATACAGAAAGTGAAAAAGGTGAGTTTGGTTAGTTATGTAATATAAATAGAAAGCTTAAGGTCTTTCTGTTAAAAATTGCTTTTTTTAAAAAAATTGCTTTTCAAAGCCATTAAAACTTCAAATATTGTGTGTGTGGTTTAAATTTTTAGCGTAGCTTTAACATTTTCTCAGTCATATCGCTATGATGTCTGCAGTGACAGTATAGTGATGTCTAGCACTGGGGCATCATGCCGCAGACAGGTGGCATAATGTCCCATCCAGTCACATTATCCTGACACCAGTCCCAACACTAACCTCTTAATGCTGAGTGCCAAGCAAGGTTTCTGTAAGTACAATTTTTTTAAAGTCATTGGTATGAATCGGCCAGGGATCGAACCCACGACCTCCCACATCCAAGGCAGATGCTCTAACCAATAGACCACCGAAGAGGTCTAAATATTGTAGAAACATGTATGTATAAATTAAAATTAATTGGTGTGAAAAAGGAACTTATTAATAATAAGCAACATACTGTTGACTGCATCCAAGTGTTTTAATAGAAATATAGAGATGTCACCCATTCTTGATTTTGCTGATTTGAAAAGAACTTTTAGTCAGAAAAGTTTGTATTCCAAAATTTGTTGAAATTTCTGGAAAACTAACAATTTATGAGATATGATTTTTTTTTTGCACAGGAAATGTTTGCTATGTGGACAAAGGCAGGGACAGAAGTACTTCAGCACCACTATAACAGAGTGATACATAAAATGTAGTTTCTCATTATAAGCCATTATGTCTGTGACTTTTTTAATAATGATTTCTTCACATGAATCATGGAAATTGTCACACACTTGATTCGACTGTATAGGCTTACAGGAAGGTGCAATATGATCGTATAGGTTTGTTAATGAATGGACAGGACCATTAATTTCTGCAACATCTGAATGCAAAAATAAACAAAAATAGAAAGCAAAATCAGTACCAAGTAAATTAGAATCAATAAAATGTTGTTTTCTTATGATGGTACTCTGAAGGATGATCGACCATTTTTGTCTTGTTGCTCCAAAATCCCTCCTCTACCTGAATGTTCACTGTATCAGTCCACAGAAAAGCGTGTTTTAAAAAAAAATCATTTTGCTAGGAAAACAGTCACACAATAAGCATTGTATTTACAATCTACAATTCTAAAAAGTTGCTAATTGTAACATTTTGGAACTTCTTTTTATCAATGTGATAATGGAGCCATGAATCAGATTGACAGAAACTAATCCATACAAATCAACAGATTTTTTAAAAAGAAAATTAAAGTTTTTTAGTAGATATTTTTCATTTGCTGCATTTGTATGAGAAAAAATGAACAGGTGTTATATTTATTCTGCATGAATGTCATTTAAATTCTTAAAATGATGCTAATCTATCTTTTGATATATGTGACATTAGTAAGCAATAGAAAAGGCTTTTTATTAACTCCTTTAAAACCAATGTGCAGAATTTGATCAGATTTGAAGAAGCATTCGAAAATAAATTCGGCCAAGTTTTTCATTAAGACCTTTAAAGTTTGTTCAAATAAAGTTTATCTTACATCCAGTCTCCATTGCTTTTTAAAACCCACAGAGCAGAATAAAACTAATTTTGGTAGAAAGCATTCCATATAAAGGCATACAAAAGTTTGGTAGAAAGCATTCCATATAAAGGCATAGAAAAGTTTGGTAGAAAGCATTCCATATAAAGGCATACAAAAGTTTGGTAGAAAGCATTCCATATAAAGGCATACAAATGTTTGGTAGAAAGCATTCCATATAAAGGCATACAAAAGTTTGGTAGAAAGCATTCCATATAAAAGCATACAAAAGTTTGGTAGAAAGCATTCCATATAAAGGCATACAAAAGTTTGGTAGAAAGCATTCCATATAAAGGCATACAAAAGTTTGGTAGAAAGCATTCCATATAAAGGCATACAAAAGTTTGGTAGAAAGCATTCCATATAAAGACATACAAAAGTTGCAAATAATCATGATCTGACATTTAAAATACAGTTGATACTAAAAATAGAACACAAATACAGTTGATACTACTAAACATAGAACAAAAATACCTTCAGATGATTTGTTAAAAGAAACAGAACAGAATTTGACTTAAAATGATAGACAAGATATAATTAAAAGACATTAATTTTCTCCAAATGATGATGCCTGTCTGCCACCTAAAATAAAGATGATAATTCATTGAACATTCAAAAGCTCAGCAGTGGAATTTGACAAAATATTACAGAAAACATTGTGGTATAAAGACCTTTGAAATTGTTTGAATTTTTTTCTCCATTGAATAAATTCTCAGATAACATTAATGTTAGGAAAATAAATTCTGCTACCTTCCAAATCCAACCCTCCTGAAAAGACCCAAATTGCTTTTATCCATCCATTAGACAAAGGGAAGAAACTTTTACCCATTACCTCCCCCTTATCACTGATCCAATTTTATGTTGGTGTTGTAGGATTTGACGTCATTTTTCAGCACAAGATAGGTTATACATAGCAATCATTATTAATGGTGGAGGAAGAACCCAAAGCCTCAGAAAGAAATACCAACCCATGAGAAGTTACGGGCAAGCTTTCTAACATAGCCACATTGGCTAAATCTGAGATTCAAACACATACCTATAGAGGTGAGATGGCAGTGATCTGTAACATTGAGTACTTTAGACCACTCGGCCACTTGCCCATCCCTTCCAATATTAAGCTGTTGTTATGTGCTATCAACATAGTACCTCAAAATCACTGAATATGGTCATGATTGTCAACTTGTATCCAGAAGGTTGGTACAGTATGGCTTTCTAATGTATTTGCTAAATGTTGCAAGCATTAGTTTTGATTTTTTTTATCTATATTTATGTGAAATTCTTTTTGCAGACTTGCAGTTTATTCTGACTTGTGCTCCAGCACAGTATTACATATTCCATGTCATTTGAGTTCAGATAAAAATATAATGAAAATATTAAATTACTGTGGCCATGAATAGGATTACGACATGGATAAGAATATATTCCATACCACCTAAGCTGATGCGTTGCACTGTGGCCACATATTCCATGCTGGATCTGGCATTACTTGCCAATTTTTAAGATGCCAAAAATTAGGCAGTGATCATGCTTTAAGGTCTACAGATTGGAATGGCAAGGTTATCTGCAATGTTGTGCACTATCCAGTGATTAATGCTCTGATTATTTCAGTCAGATTTAGATGCCAAATCGTTCTCAGCCTAAATGATTGTCAGTAAAAGAATTAGAGAAGCCAAGTACTGCCCAAGAACAACAGTTTTAACCTCCCTTAAGTGTCATTTAACTAGCTCACCATTACTGCATCAACCTATTTCACAAAATGAGTTGGTGATCTGGATTGTTTCAGATCAGCATTGGATTTCATTTTAGCCAGTGTAAAACTTGGTCCAGTCATAGATCTCAGTTAGGTAAATGAATACATTGCCACAGCCAGTGATCTGCTCAGTCTAGTGAGAAGTCAGAACTGCTCAAACAGTTACAGTCATAGCTGTTTCATCTCTGTAAGGCTTCTGCTTTATACTTGGCTGTAGACATCAGGAGAGCCTTGCAGACAAAGGAATTTCAACCATCCATTAAGAAAACTGCATGAGCAAGAAGGCCCTCTACTTTGAAGTCTTATGTAGGAAATTGACACATGTTCAGGGACTGGTGCAACATCAACAGCTCAACTCTTAGAGTGCCTCTGTCCTATATTTTTTGACCTTTTTTTTTGGACTTATTGAGGACAGAAATATATTGTCTAAGGCTGTGCATGATGACACTTTCCAGGAGTCATGGCATAATAGTAAGGTAAAGATCTCTTGGACTTGAATAGACCAAATCCTTGGCTTTCCATGGCTTTAAACATGGCTGAATTGCATGTCCTTTCAATGGACTCAGACTATCTCAGGTTCAGTGATGAAGCTGGGCTTTGTAGGTAAGAATCAGCAGGCAATCAATAATTGATCATTCTCTCTCTCATCAATATATATCAAGAGGTAAGCCATGGGACACAAATACATCTCATTCTTTTAATGACATCTATGAAAGAGGATATAACCGCTGAAGCTGTAACATCATAGCTAAAATGGGTAATGCACTTTTTGTACTCAGGAGCCTCAGTGATTCACTTTTTGTACTCAGGAGCCTCAATGATTCACTTTTTGTACTCAGGAGCCTCAATGATTCACTTTTTGTACTCAGGAGCCTCAATGATTCACTTTTTATACTCTTGAACCTCAAAGATTCACATGATGAAAATTTCAGTTCATGTGATAGAGCAATCTTGGCGAGTGTTGTGTTTAGATGTAACATTTTGATGTTGGCTGACTTGAATTTATCTCTATGGTCTGTCTTGGAAAAGAAGAATTGAAAATGTTGGATCAAGAGGCCAGGATCCAGTTGATGTCAGCACAACTTTCTCAGGATTTTAGGTTTAGTGCTCTCATTTTATTCACTGGGAATTGTTATTTGGTAAGAAAATGTATTTTCTTTTAATCATTATTGCAAGTTACATGATCTTCATTTGTGCTGTTCTCATGTCAGGAGAACTGGTTGTTATTCATATGAGAAATCCAGCCATATTTGTCTTAAAAGGCACCTAAGATATGATATTTGTACTCCTCTTGTTGCTTATTGTCTGTTCTCCCAACATTCATGTGATCAGAATGTTTTCAGAGAAGATATGAAATAATTTTGAAAATAATGTTTCTCCAAGAATATTTAGCTCATCTCCTTAACATTTCTTTCCTCCTTGTAAATGCAACCATCCTAGTTGATGTATTGCTTAGCTAAACACTGGAGCCACTGTGTGGTGGTAAGGAGAGAGTAATTGGTTGAAGTTTCTTCCCTTTGTCTATATACAATATAGAAGGCAAAGTCAAACATTTTTGCTCCTTTATGGAGTACTGGAATGGCCTGTTGTCTATCATCCATCAATGGCCTGTTGTCTGTCATCCATTGATGGCCTGTTGTCTATCATCCATTGATGGCTTGTTGTCTATCATCCATTAATGGCCTGTTGTCTATCATCCATAAATGGCCTGTTGTCTATCATCCATTGATGGCCTGTTTTCTATCATCCATTGATGGCATGTTGTCTATCATTCATTGATGGCATTTTGTATATCATCCATTAATGGCCTGTAGTCTATCATCTATTGATGGCCTGTTAGTCTATCATCCATTGATGGCTTGTTGTCTATTCTCCATTAATGGTATGTAGTCTATCATCCATTGATGGTCTGTTGTATATCATCATCCATTGATGGAATGTTGTATATCATCCTTTGATGGCCTGTAGTCTTATCATCCATTGATGGCCTGTTCTCTATCATCCTTTGATGGCCTGTTCTCTATCATCCATTGATGGCCTGTAGTCTACCATCAATTGATGGCCTGTTGTATATCATCCATGAATGGCCTGTAGTCAATCATTCATTGATTGCCTATAGTCTATCATCCATTGATGGCCTGTGGCCTATCATCCATTGATGGCTTGTTGTATACCATTGATGGCCTGTAGTCTATCATCAATTGAATGGTCTGTAGTCTATCATCCATTGATGGCCTGTAGTCTATCATCCATAGATGGCCTGTTGTCTATCATCCATTGATGGCCAGTAGTCTATCATCCATTGATGGCCTGTTTATCATCCATTGATGGCCTGTTGTCTATCATCCATTGATGGCCAGCTATATATCATCCATTGATGGCTTGTTGTATATCATTGATGGCCTGTAGTCTATCATCAATTGATTAGTCTTTAGTATATCATCCATTGATGGCTTGTAGTCTATCATCCATTGATGGCTTGTAGACTATCATCCATTGATGTCCTGTTGTCTATCATCCATTGATGTCCTGTTGTATATCATCCATTGATGGCCTGTTGTATATCATCTATTGAAAGCCTGTAATCTATCATCCATTGATGGCATGTAGTATATCATCATCCATTGATGGCCTGTTGTCTATCATCCATTGATGGCCTGTTGTCTATCATCCATTGATGGCCTATTGTATATCATCCATTGATAGCCTGTTGTCTAGCATCCATTGATGACCTGTTATCTATCATCCATTGATGGCATGTTGTATATCATCATCCATTGATGGCCTGTTGTCTATCATCCATTGATGGCATGTTGTCTATCATCCATTGATGGCCTGTTGTCTATCATCCATTGATGGCATGTTGTCTATCATCCATTGATGTCCTGTTGTATATCATCCATTGATGGCCTGTTGTATATCATCTATTGAAAGCCTGTAATCTATCATCCATTGATGGCATGTTGTATATCATCATCCATTGATGGCCTGTTGTCTATCATCCATTGATGGCCTGTTGTCTATCATCCATTGATGGCCTATTGTATATCATCCATTGATAGCCTGTTGTCTAGCATCCATTGATGACCTGTTGTCTATCATCCATTGATGGCATGTTGTATATCATCATCCATTGATGGCCTGTTGTCTATCATCCATTGATGGCCTGTTGTCTATCATCCATTGATGGCCTGTTGTCTATCATCCATTGATGGCATGTTGTATATCATCATCCATTGATGGCATGTTGTCTATCATCCATTGATGGGCTGTTGTCTATCATCCATTGATGGCCTGTAGTCTATCATCCATTGATGGCCTATTGTATATCATCCATTGATGGCATGTTGTCTTTCATCCATTGATGGCCTGTTATCTATCATCCATTGATGGCATGTTGTGTATCAGTGGTCCCCAACCCCTTGGCCACAGACCGGTAAAGGTCCATGAATCAAATGGTACCGGGGCGCCCAAGGTACATTAAATTATTTCCATTTTATTTACTGTTGTGTATTTCTCTTGGGTTTATATTCACTTTATATTCATTTATATTTATTTATATTCATTTTTGGTGTAACTGTATTTTATTTTGAAGGCATGTTTAAATACAATTAAATTAAAATTATTAAATCAGAACAATCTAAAATAAAAACAATGAACGTCCCCCCCCTCAGTAGGCCACGGTAAAATTATCAAGTGTTGACCGGTCCATGGCATTTAAAAGGTTGGGGACCACTGTTGTATATCATCATCAATTGATGGCCTGTTGTCTATCATCCATTGATGGCCTGTAGTCTATCATCCATTGATGGCATGTAGTCTATCATCCATTGATGGCATGTTGTATATTATCATCCATTGATGGCTTGTTGTCTAGCATCCATTGATGGCCTGTAGTCTATCATCCATTGATGGCCTGTTGTCTATCATCCATTGATGTCATGTTGTATATCATCATCCATTGATGGCCTGTTGTCTATCATCCATTGATGGCCTTTTGTCTATCATCCATTGATAGCATGTTGTATATCATCATCCATTGATGGCCTGTTGTCTATCATCCATTGATGGCATGTTGTATATCATCATCCATTGATGGCTTGTTGTCTATCATCCATTGATGGCATGTTGTATATCATCATCCATTGATGGCTTGTTGTCTAGCATCCATTGATGGCCTGTAGTCTATCATCCATTGATGGCCTGTAGTCTATCATCCATTGATGGCCTGTAGTCTATCATTCATTGATGGCCTGTAGTCTATCATTCATTGATGGCCTTTTGTCTATCATCCATTGATGGCATGTTGTATATCATCATCAATTGATGGCCTGTTGTATATCATCCATTGATGGCCTGTTGTCTATCATCCATTGATGGCCTGTAGTCTTCTCATCCATTGATGGCCTGTTCTCTATCATCCTTTGATGGCCTGTTGTCTATCATCCATTGATGGCCTGTAGTCTATCATCTATTGATGGCCTGTTCTTTATCATCCATTGATGACCTGTAGTCTATCATCCATTGATGGCATGTTGTCTATCATCCATTGATGGCATGTTGTATATCATCCATTGATGGCATGTTGTATATCATTGATGGCCTGTTGTCTATCATCCATTGATGGCATGTTGTATATCATCCATTGATGGCATGTTGTCTATCATCCATTGATGGCATGTTGTATATCATCCATTGATGGCCTGTTGTCTATCATCCATTGATGGCTTGTAGTCTATCATCCATTGATGGCCTGTTGTATATCATTGATGGCCTGTTTATCATCCATTGATGGCCTGTGTTCTATCATCCATTGTTGGCCTGTTGTCTATTATCCATTGATGGCTTTTAGTCTTATCATCCATTGATGGCTTGTAGTCTATCATCCATTGATGGCCTGTTGTCTATCATCCATTGATGGCCTGTTGTCTATCATCCATTGATGGCCTGTTTATCATCCATTGATGGCCTGTTGTCTATCATCCTTTGATGGCCTGTTGTCTATCATCCATTGATGGCCTGTTGTCTATCATTCATTCATTTTTATCACTTATAAATGTTCTTCACACCCAAAGCTTATTATAGAATTGCTGTGAAACTTTACACACACACATTCATCCCAAGGTCTAATTGTTTTTTTATACAAATAGTTTTTCTCAGACATCCAGTATGGCCTACTAGATGGAAAGTCGTATTGATGTGTGGTTTTCACCTGAAGACTTCTTATAATGTTTGGTTTGTCCTAAATGAAATGGTGAGAATCCCACCTCAAATTACATCAGCAATCTTGAAATTCCTCATCATATGGAAAACAATATAAACATAGGGTTTTCTCTAGAAAGCAGCTAATGGTGTCATGTTGTTTGCCCGTGTGTGTGTGTGTGTGTGTGTGTGTGTGATTTGGATTTTTAATGTAGCTTTAACAATTTTTCAGTCATATCACAATGATGTCTTTTGTATATCAGTTTTGAGTGATGTCTATCTCTGTGGCATCATGCCACAGACATATAGCATCATGTTCCACCCAGTCACATTATTCTGACACCAGGCCGACCAGTTCTGACACTAACCTCTTAATGCATAGTGCTTAGCTGTTAGTTCCATTTTTATAAATGTTTGGCATGACTTGGCTGGAGTTCAAAAGCGCAAATTCCCACATCAAAGACAGATGCTCTAACCACTATGCCACCAGAGCGGTCTGTTTGCCAGGAAAAATAATGCTGATTTGACATCAATACATATAACAGAACAGAGGGTTCAGCTTATGACATCAGGAGGTTTGCAAAATTTGGTCAGGAGTTTTGACTTCAAAAGAGGGAGGATTTCACCAGCCTGATTTATACAATACAGATGGGTGAAAACAACAACTACTGAACAAATCTGCATTTTTTAAATATTAAAATATGTATCATCAGTCTTTTGTGGATAAAATGTTGTCATTGATACTCTCCTTATATGTACCACAAACATTTTATTTTTACTTATGTGATCATCTTTGTCTGGATTATGGGGGAATGTCTTCATCATACAACTCCACTGAGTCCACTAAGAAGTTTGTTTCCAGCATGTGGGCAGATTCAGTTTGCTCAGTGCATGCCAGAATTTTTCAGGTTTGGTGAAATTTCAAACACTGTCTTAAAAATACCATTATAGATATTGCAGAATGCATATTCATGCTCCTTTGAACTTTATTCCTACCACAGAAATTCCTTTTTCCATCTGTTATTGAATTTTGTGTGATATTTTGATTCTTAACATTTGATCGCTTTAGTATTTGGAAACTTGCTTAGATATCAGTCAATACCAAAGTGAACTGTTCCATGGCACCTATGCACTTTAGTAATGTTCAATCCAGCCATAATCCATTAATGCCCTTAATCCTTTACAAATGACTATGATAACATATAGTTGAATCCAGTAGTTAATGTTAGGTTATTGCCAGTCAGATTAGCAATTAAGATGTCATGCTCACAGCCACATGATCACAGGAAGTTTTTCCTGAACATGTACTACACTGGAAGCAAGGTGTATACATAAGATGTCTGTTACAGAATTTTTTAAAATCATTATTTTAAAAAGCAGATTTCAGTAAGTAATGACTGAGAGGAGACAGCTCTCATTATTGGGGGAAAACTATCCCAGTTGGGTGTTTGAAAGATAGTTGAGAGTATATTTGTGGCATCATTCCATCTGTCAGTCTGTCCATCTATTAAAATGGGAGGTGGCCAAGTGATCAAAAGTGCTCACCTTCTCACCTCTGAGATGGTAAAGTTAAGTTTCATTTGTGTCAATCAAGACTGGTAATGCTGTTCAAACTTTCCTGAATATCTTGTATGTCCTACAAGGCCATCTGGACACCAGGAATATGAAAGGGCATATAGAAATACCATTGTCCATCCCTTGGTACTTAAGTCTATCACACTGATATTTTGGTATGGTCATTTTCTCATGCTGTGAACCACAAAGTCATGCTGATATGTAGATGCATTTTGGGGTGTTGAACAGAATTGTTCAGTTTTAAAAAGTTGGTTACTGTGGAATAAATTTGAAGAAAAAAATCTATATTTTATGTTTAGATTATTCTGGTGAATATTGTTAGTGACATGCATGTTGACCTATCTTTCATATGTGGCTTGTTAGATATTTTACCCTATTTTTATGCCCAGCGGTTATGTTTAAGCTTAGCACTTAAGTCAGGTTGTTGGATATTTTTGTTCATAGCCAACTTTTTACATGGATGCGTCTAGGTGATTATAAGATTCTTCCAATTAAAAGTAGGTTACATTGCCCACTGTTTCAAACTTCATTCATTGACTTTGGGTAAGTTTACATTTTGGACAGTTTCTTATGCACTTTGGGCAGAAAGGTCAGGCAAAATGGAGTGAAAATGTATCTGCATTCTGAGGCCACATCTATAGTTGTTTCTAACATGACAGGTTTCACTATTTTCATGTACCTATTATTTTCATTTTTTACAGAAATGGATAATATGCGTGAAGATCTCAAGTCATGGTACAAATCTCGGAGTACAGTCCCAATCTCTCCCCTAGAAGAGAATGAATGTGCTCCTCTGGAAGAGTTATTCACTGATGTCATAATAGAACGCCAGATGGATGAAAAAAACTCAAGAAATAAAAAGAAAGAAAAACTTTCCTCTTACAAACAAATATTTTTAGACAAAAATAATCAAAGAATCATTCTAACAGGTCTTTCTGGAAGTGGCAAGTCCACATTTTGTCGAAAATTAGTCTGTGCTTGGTGTACGGAAGAGCCAAACAAACATATTGATACTACTAGGATGAGTGACTCATCCAATTCTGACAGTCAAAAGGCAACTCCAGATAAGATGGCTGAGATGACTGACTCATCCATTCCAGGCAGCCAAATAGCAATTGCAGATCAGAAGACTGACCTAAATGTTCCATGCATTTCTGGAATCATTAAAGACTTAAACAATGTGAAGACTGACTCATCTGTTTCTGAGAGTTCTGTAGCTGTTACAGATCAAGATATTCTTGTATCGTTTACTCTTCTTTTTTATGTCTATTCACCAAAAATATCAAATGAGAAAACATTGATTGAGGTTTTGTACAATCATTGCTTGAAAAGAGAATCAGACCAACTCTCAACATTTTTACAAGAACACCCAGAGAAAATTTTGATTATTCTTGATGGAATGGATGAAATGGAAGACAGCATTCCTCCATTCTTGTCTGACTTGTTAGAAAGAAAATTGCATCCAAGGATAGTTGTACTGATGGCTATGAGACCCTGGAGGATTTCTAAACTTAAGTTAAAACCAGTGTCCCATTATGATTTGTTGCTTGAGATACAAGGTTTTAGCAAGGATAATGCCTTCAAATATGTTGAAAAGGTGATTGATCTAAATAAGAAGCACATGACAATGGAAAGGCTTTCTCCATCACCAGAAGAAATGGAGATGATGACTTCCTTTAGAGATGTACCGCTACTTCTTTTGTTTTTGGCACATGTTTGGTGTGAAGATCAGTGTCTCCCAAAACGAAGGCAAGACTTGTACAAAAAAATACTTGACTGTCTCATAAAGAGGTGTCTGAACAAGACAGGAGATAAATACATTATTGCAGTGACAGATCAAGATGATATCAACATGAAGAAAGACAAGTTTTGGGGTTTGTACATAGATGGTATATGTAAGGCAGCATTTCATTTTCTACTACAGGGGGTAAGTGGCCCAACTGTCATAATGCGAGAAGAGTCTCTGATGATCAAGCTTGGGAACAATGCTCAATTAAAACTCTGTGCACTCTTGGACTGTGGTATACTGTCAAAGCTAGATGCTTTCTCTCCTTTAGAGAAAAATGTTTCTGTTACTTTCCTTCATTTATCAATTCAGGAGTATCTGACTTCCATGCATTTAGTCTATAATGAAGATGCATTCAGGAATTTTCTGGTATCATTGAACACATTAAATGATGTCCTTAGATATGAGAATCTTTTCATATTCATCTGTGGCCTTGATGCAGAAAAAGGCCATACAGCTTTCAAAAGAATATGTGAGGTGTGTGATGACGATATCAATGTCAGTACATACAGACAAGGAAGGGATGTTGATCAGTACATGCAAATACGTTCATCAGTATGGAACTTGAATGAAATGTACAAAACATGCTTAAATGAAATGGATAGTCAAGATCGTGTTGAAATACCTGATGTTACAATGCATGATAAAGGTGAATTGTTCAAGTGTCTGATTTCAAGACTAAGATCATTCAGTTTAAAGTCTCTGCACTTGGAGTACATCACGCTACTTCATCATCACCTGGTTGAAATGACGAGTTTGACTAACCTGACCTCCCTCAAACTGTCAACTGTAGAAATATCTGATGAGTGCAGTAGATTGCTGTGTAGTTGTATCAGTGGCTTTGCTCGCCTAAAGTGGCTGGAGCTAAGATGCTTTGCACTACATGATGGTGTACTTGAATTGAGGAGTCTGACTAACCTGACAGACCTCAAACTGTTGTATCTAACCCTGTCAGAGAAGTGTAGTATATCTCTATGTAGTAGTATCAATGGCTTTATTCATCTGGAGAGTCTGGTGCTAATATGCATGACACTACATGGTGTAATTGACTTGAAAAATCTGACTAAGCTGGCCTCCCTTACACTGTGGGATCTCTCCATGTCTGAGGAGTGTAGTAGATCTCTGTGTAGTAGTATCAGTGGCTGTACTCAGCTGGAGAATCTGGAGCTAAAAGACATCATATTATATGATGGTGTACTTGAGTTTAGGAATCTGACTAATCTAACCTCACTCAGATTGTTAGATCTAAAAATGTCTGAGGATTGTAGTAGATCTCTGTGCGGTAGTATCAGGGGTTGTACTCACTTGGAAGAGCTGGTCCTGATATCCATAAACCTATATGATGCTGTACTTGTCTTGAGCAGTCTAACTGACTTGACCTTATTGACGATGTCGATGGTAACAATGTCTGTGGATTGTAGTAAATTGCAGTTGGTTAGCATCAGTAGCTGTACTCACCTGAAGAGTCTGGAGTTGAATCAAATCATGCTACATGATGGAATACTTGAATTGAGGAGTCTGACTAACCTGACCTCATTCACACTGGAGCATGTAATCATGTCCGAAGAATGTAGTACATCTCTATGTAATAGTGTCAATGGTTGTAGTCGTCTGGAGAGTCTTAAGCTGCTGAATATCACACTACATGATGGTGTTCTTGAGGCAAGGAATCTCATTAATGTGACTTCCATCATACTGACAAATGTAACAATGTCTAAGGAGTGTTGTAGATTTCTTTGTCGTAGTATCAGTGGCTTTATTCACCTAAAAACTCTGGAGCTGAATTTAATAACACTACATGATGGTATACTTGACTTGAGGAATCTGAATGACCTGACAAGTCTCACACTTAGTGGTGTAACCATGTCACAGGAGTGTAGTAGATGTCTGTGTAGTAGTATTGGTGACCATAATCAATTGTCACATATGCAGATAAAAGACATTACACTACATAATGGTGTACTTGAATTAAGGACTCTGAATAAACTGACATTTCTTACACTATGCAATGTAGTCATGTCTGAGGATTGTTGTAGATCTCTGTGTAGTAGTATTAGTGTCTGTGATCGTTTGGATAGTCTGGAGCTGAAGAATATTGCACTACATGATGGTGTACTTGAATTGAAGAGTTTGACTAACCTGACCTCATTCACACTGGATGGTGTAACAATATCTAAGGAGTGTAGTAGATCTCTGTGTAGTAGTGTCAGTGGCTGTATTTACCTGCAGAGGTTGTACCTGATGAACATCTCACTGCTGGATGGTGTACTTGACTTGAGGAGTCTTAATAACCTGACCGTCCTTGTTCTGTGGAAAGTAACCATGTCCATGGAATGTAGTAGAGCTCTGTGTAGTAGTCTGAGTGGCTGTACTGACCTGCAGTTGCGGGAACTGAATTTAATGACCCTACATAATGATGTACTTGCCATGAGGAATCTTACTGCCATGCCAAGCCATGTACTGTCTGGTGTAACCATGTTTGGGGAGTCTAGTAGGGGGCTGTGTTGGAATATCAATGGGTGTACTCACCTGGACAATCTGCAGCTGGAAAACATACATGATTGTGTACTTGAATTGAAGGGTTTTATTGACCTGACCTCCCTAACACTGGAGAATGTTACCATGTCTGAGGAATGTAGTAGATCTGTATGTAGTAGTATCATTAGTTGTATTCAACTTACAGATCTTGAGCTGACAGATATAGACTTACATAATGGTATACTTGAATTGTGGAGTCTGACTAACCTGACCTCCCTTAGACTGGGGTATGTTACCATGTCTGAGGAGTGTACTAGATCTGTATGTAGTAGTATCATTAGTTGTATTCAACTTACAAATCTTGAGCTGACTGATATAAACTTACATAATGGTATACTTGAATTGTGGAGTCTGACTAACCTGACCTCCCTTAGACTGAGGTATGTTACCATGTCTGAGGAGTGTATTAGATCTGTATGTAGTAGTATCATTAGTTGTATTCAACTTACAGATCTGGAGCTGAAAAACATGGACTTTCATGATGGTATACTTGAATTGTGGAGTCTGACTAACCTGACCTCCCTTAGACTGGGGTATGTTACCATGTCTGAGGAGTGTAGTAGATCTGTATGTAGTAGTATCATTAGTTGTATTCAACTTACAAATCTTGAGCTGACTGATATAAACTTACATAATGGTATACTTGAATTGTGGAGTCTGACTAACCTGACCTCCCTTAGACTGAGGTATGTTACCATGTCTGAGGAGTGTATTAGATCTGTATGTAGTAGTATCATTAGTTGTATTCAACTTACAGATCTGGAGCTAAAAAACATGAACTTTCATGATGGTATACTTGAATTGAGGAGTCTGACTAACCTGACTTTTCTCACAGTGGAGAATGTAACAATTTCTGAAGATTGTAGTAGATCTCTGTGTAGTAGTATAAGTGGCTTTACTGACATGAAGAGTTTAAAATTGAAATACATCAAACTGCATGATGGTGTATTTGAATTGAGGAGATTGACTAACCTGAGTTTCCTCAAAGTGGGGAGTGTAACCATGTCTGAGGAGTGTAGTAGATCTTTGTGTAGTAGTATTAGTAGATGCACTCGACTGAAGAGCTTATATCTAAAAGACATTACACTACTTGATGGTATACTTGAAATGAGGAGTCTGACTAACCTGACCTCCCTCACACTGGTGTGTGTAACCATATCTGAGGAGTGTAGTAGATCTTTGTGTAGTAGTATTAGTAGATGCACTCGACTGAAGAGCTTATATCTAAAAGACATTACACTATTTGATGGTATACTTGAAATGAGAAGTCTGACTAACCTGACCTCCCTCACACTGGTGTGTGTTACCATGTCTGAGGAGTGTATTAGATCACTGTGTAGTAGTATCTGTAGCTGTATTCAACTGGAGAGGCTGGAGCTGTGGGACACCACTCTATGTGATGTTGTACTTGAATTGAGGAGTCGGACTAACTTGATCTTTGCACTAGGGAGTGTAACTCTGTCTGAGGAATGTAGCAGATCTCTCTGTGGCAGTATCAACGGCTGTACTCGCCTTAAGAGTCTGGATTTGAAAAACATCACACTTCTTGATGGTGTACTTGACCTGAGGAGTCTGATAAACCTTACTTATCTCACACTGGAAAATGTAGCCATGCCTGAGGAGTGTTGTAGATCTTTTTGTGGTAGCATCTGTTGGCGTTTTCATCTGGAGAAGCTGGATCTAAAGAACATGACACTACATGATGGTGTACTTGAACTGTGGGGTCTGAATAGCCTGACATGCTTAACACTGGGTAATGTAAACATGTCAGAAGAGTCTAGTAGATCTCTTTGCAATAGTATCAATTGTTGCATACATCTGATGAGTCTGGAGCTGACAGACATCAAACTACATAATGGTGTACTTGAATTGCGGGGTCTGAATAGCCTGACATGCTTAACACTGGGTAATGTAAACATGTCAGAAGAGTCTAGTAGATCTCTTTGCAATAGTATCAATTGTTGTATACATCTGATGAGTCTAGAGCTGACAGACATCAAACTACATAATGGTGTACTTGAATTGCGGGGTCTGAATAGCCTGATATACTTAACACTGGGTAATGTAAACATGTCAGAGGAGTCTAGTAGATCTCTTTGCAATAGTATCAATTGTTGCATACATCTGACGAGTCTGGAGCTGACAGACATCAAACTACATGATGGTATACTTGAATTGAAAAGTCTGACTAGCCTAAAGTTTCTCACACTAGGGAGTGTAGTCATGTCTGAGGAATGTATTAGATCTCTGTGTAGTAGTATCAATGTCTGTACTTTCCTAGAAAATCTGGAGCTAAAGGAAACTAGTCTTCATGATTGTGTATTTGACTTGAGGAGTCTGACTAACCTGACCTTCCTTAAACTCGAACAGGTCACCATGTCTGAAGAGTGTAGTCTATCTCTGTGTCGTAGTATCAATAGCTGTACTCACATTAAGAGTCTGGAGCTGAAACAAATCACATTTTATGGTGGTGTATTTGACTTGAGGAGTCTGACTAACCTGACCAGCCTTAAACTGTTGCAGGTAACCATGTCAAAGGAGAGCATTAGAGATTTTTGTTGTAGTATCAGTGGCTGTTCTCACTTGGAAAAGCTGGAGCTAAATTTAATGATGTTACATGATGGAGTCCTTGATTTCAGGAGTCTGACTAACCTGACCTTATTCACACTGGGGAGTGTAACCATGTCTGAGGAATATAGTATATTTCTATGTAGTGCTGTCAGTAGTTGTACCTACATTGAGAGTCTTGAGTTGAAACAGATCACACTACACTGTGGTGTACTTGACTTGAGGAGTCTGACAAACCTGACCAACCTTAAACTCAGGGAGATCACCATGTCTGAAGAGTGTAGTCTATCTCTGTGTCATAGTATCAATAGCTGTACTCATATTGAGAGTCTAGAGCTGAAACAAATCACATTTTATGGTGGTGTATTTGACTTGAGGAGTCTGACTAACCTGACCTGCCTTAAACTTTGGCAGGTAACCATGTCAGAGGAGAGCATTAGAGATTTTTGTAGTAGTATCAGTGGCTGTACTCACTTGGAAGAGCTGGAGCTAAAGTTAATGATGTTACATGATGGAGTCCTTGATTTGAGGAGTCTGACAAACCTGACCTTATTCACACTGGGGAGTGTAACCATGACTGAGGAGTGTAGTATATCTCTGTGTAGTACTGTCAGTAGTTGTACCTACATTGAGAGTCTTGAGTTGAAACAGATCACACTACATGGTGGTGTACTTGAATTGCGGGGTCTGAATAGCCTGACATACTTAACACTAAGTAGTGTAAACATGTCAAAGGAGTCTAGTAGATCTCTTTGCAATAGTATCAATTGTTGCATACATCTGATGAGTCTGGAGCTGACAGACATCAAACTACATGATGGTATACTTGAGTTGAAAAGTCTGACTAGCCTAAAGTTTCTCACATTAGGGAGTGTAGTCATGTCTGTGGAATGTATTAGATCTCTGTATAGTAGTATCAATGGCTGTACTTTCCTAGAAAATCTGGAGCTAAAGGAAACTAGTCTTCATGATTGTGTATTTGACTTGAGGAGTCTTACTAACCTGACCTTCCTTAAACTCGGGGAGGTCACCATGTCTGAAGAGTGTAGTCTATCTCTGTGTTGTAGTATCAATAGCTGTACTCACATTGAGAGTCTGGAACTGAAACAAATCACATTTTATGGTGGTGTATTTGACTTGAGGAGTCTGACTAACCTGACCTGCCTTACACTGTGGCAGGTAACCATGTCAGAGGAGAGCATTAGAGATTTTTGTAGTAGTATCAGTGGCTGTACTCACTTGGAAAAGCTGGAGCTAAATTTAATGATGTTACATGATGGAGTCCTTGATTTGAAGAGTCTGACAAACCTGACCTTATTCACACTGGAGAGTGTAACCATGTCTGAGGAGTGTAGTATATCTCTATGTAGTACTGTCAGTAGTTGTACCTACATTGAGAGTCTTGAGTTGAAACAGATCACACTACATGGTGGTGTATTTGACTTGAGGAGTCTTACTAACCTGACCATCCTTAAACTTGGGGAGGTCACCATGTCTGAAGAGTGTAGTCTATCTCTGTGTCGTAGTATCAATAGCTGTACTCACATTAAGAGTCTTGAGCTGAAACAGATCACACTACATGGTGGTGTATTTGACTTGAGGAGTCTGACTAACCTGACCTGCCTTAAACTTTGGCAGGTAACCATGTCAGAGGAGTGTAGTAGATCTCTATGCAGTAGTATCAGTGGTTGTACTTACCTGGAAGAACTGGAACTGCATCACATCACACTACGTGATAATGTACTTGACTTAAGGAGTTTGAGTCATCTGAGAACACTGCAGTTCCTCTATGTAACCATGTCACCTCTCTGCAGGCAAACATTACTGGCTAGTTTGAAAAATTGTAAAAGATTAAAATTATGTGAAATACCTGATTCTGATTTTACAAATGTAGAAAATTAGGATAAATTACTATGTTTCTTTCTCATAATGCATTATTAGTATTGAGCAATAATTTTAATATCAGTAATACAACACCTGTCACTGTTTTGTAGCTTAGCCATTGTCTGCAGTGGAAAACCATGTCCTGACTGAATGCACCATCCTCCTGTTCTAGAAATTCATAGAATACATGCAGCAGATCAGTCAGCCTTAATATCTATAAGCAATTCATTTTTTTCTGGTTATCATATGTCACCTGTGGTGAAAATGTTTGCTTAGAGAAAACACTATAGTGCTAATAATACTTTATCAGGAACATGATTTCCTACTTCCTTCATTAGTGAATCATTATACTTAAGTCCTTTGTTATCAGAAGCGATTATTTGGTGCCCCAGTAATAATGTTTTAGTGTGTTATGCACCATGAACCAGCTACCCTCCCTTCAGAAATTACTTGTAGAAATATGTACATTTCTAACTGATCATCAAAATTATCTATTTATTTGATTTCATATGAGTGTTTACATGTTGTACAGAGAGGGTTAGCTGTAATTACCATTAAATTCCTAGAGGGGTGAGAATTGTTCTCATTCTTTAGCAAATGCACCAGTTGGTGCAACCGCTATCACTCCCTGAGAGGAGTTATGACTATTCTATGTATATTTCTGGTAATCAGAAGTGAGAAAGTGAGTTGATCAGATACCTTTTACCTCACCCCACTTAAAAGATTTCTGCAAGAGGAAACTTTCCGAATGAAAACTGCAGCATCAGTTCAGAATTCTGTTATACCTGTAGACTAGGTAGTTTCCATTGATCTTGAGGATGCATATTTCCATATACTTATTTTTCCTTTGGAGAAGAAATACCTCCAGGTTTCAATTGGACCAGAGGTATTCTATTTCCAAGCCATGCTGTTTGGTCTACCCTCAGCACCCAGGGTCTTAACCAGAGTTCTAATCCTAATAGCTGCACACTTAAGGTATGTATGGATTCCATACTTGCATTGATTCAAGGAACCCAGTGTTTTATATCAGTGCAAGAACCTGTTGTCACAACACAACATCACTCTCCTTCAAACCAATCCCCACACTTTGGCTCATCTTAAGTGATCTGTTTGTCAGGCAGAGTTTTTGAGCTAACTGCATCACACAGGCCTGGTGATGTTTGATCTAAGGCCTGTGATAAGGCAGAGTGGATAATCTTCACTGCTTGGTGCTAATTAGGAAATTTGTTATTTATTGCAGTCCCTCTCTTACTGTATGAACTGATTTTTAGGAAATATCTTGTTTGGTCTCCAGTCAATAGTTATAAGGATGATGTTTCAGAAATTAAAATGACCTGACTGTTAGATCATAACCTCATGTGGCATGTCCTTTAGATCATAACTTCATTTGGCATGTCTTTTAGATCATATCCTCATTTGGCATGTCTTTTAGATCATATCCTAATGTTGCAGGTCTTGTAGATCATACCGGTAACCTCATTTGGCAGGTCTTTTAGATCATAACCTAATTTGGCAGGTCTTTCAGATGATAACCTCATTTGACAGGTCTTAGGAAGTACTTTGAGCTGCAGAGACCTATGTCTCATTGTTATTAAGATGGAATCTTTCATGTGGGCTTTGACTAAACCTTGTTATAATGCTTGGAGTGAGGCTTCATTTACAAATCTTCTGCATAAAGCCATATTTCTTCTAACTATAGCATAAATCTGGAGCAGAAAACTGAGCTACATGCTGTATCAGTATAAAAGAAATACATGTATTAATGCTTTAGTGTGAGTTATGAATGTTTCCTTTTTATGTTGAGCAACATTACTGCCATTTTTGAAAGGATTTCCCAGAATTGGTCACATTTGTACTGGGAATGTTCACGATTGACTCTTTTGCCCAGTTACAGCACTTTGGTTGTGTTTAGCAGTGTCTAAAGGGAGAAGGAAGGGTTGGAAAAGGCTTTTTCTTCCCTTAATTGCTCAACTGTATTTTAGTTTTCCACCATTTCTAGATGGAGTTTGCTCACCATCAAGACAGTTTGTTATTTGCAGTCTGAGAAACAGGTAATTTATTTATCACTACTTACAGGCCTATTTTGATCTACAGCTTTATCACTACTCCCTGGCCTATCTTGATTACCTATGGCTTTATCACTACTCCCAGGCCTATTTTGATCATCTATGGCTTTACAGGATATTATCTATGGTGTGTTTTGGCATTCACGCATAAACGTTTTTTTTTTTTGCTGTCTTAGGCCCTTGGTGAACCAGAGCAAATGTATTTTTTTTTCCTGAGTCCCAGAGTTACTGCACTGTGATCCTGACTGTTATTTAACAGCAGTTGAGTGACTGGACTTTATGGTGAGTAATCTTTAACTATTTACTCCTTTACAGTCCATCATCCTCCCTCCTTACTTACAATATTAGCTCAACAGGAGTGACAGGTGATTTATTACTGATAATTAAAATGTAGTTTATGGGGGAGGGGGTAAAACTAATGCAATTTTTACCTGTTTGTATTAGATGCCTTTAACCCTCTCCACTCTGATGTCCTTTATAACATTATGACTTTGGGCAGCAGGTATTAATACTACATCATTATGACCTTGGGCTGCAAGTATTCACACTATATCATTATGACCTTGGGCTGCAGGTATTCACACACATCATTATGATCTTGGGCTGCAGGTATTCACACAACATCATTATGATCTTGGGCTGCATGTATTCACACTACATCATTATGACCTTGGGCTGCAGGTATTCACACTATATCATTATGACCTTGGCCTGCAGTTATTCACAATACATCATTGTGACCTTGGGCTGCAGGTATATACACTACATCATTATGACCTTAGGCCTCAAGTATTCACACTACATCATTATGACCTTGGGCTGCAGATACACTGTATTATGACCATGAAGTCTTCACACTGCATAGTAGTGTATCATAGTTGTCTGACTGACCTCCATCAGATTGTGGAATGTAACCATGTGTATGACTGGTAGATCTCTGTAGTAGTAGTGTCTGTAGCTGTACTCACCTAATGAGGAGGTTGAAACTGTAATGGCTATGTTGTAGTGAACTTGAGTTTTTGACTTCCAAGACCTTCCTCAAACTGTGGTGTTTAGTTGACCTGTGTGGTCGTGGCTGTACACACCTGGAGATGTTGAAGCTGCATGATGGTCTTCTTTACTTCCCTTACATGGGTATGTTACTTTGCCTGAGGAGGGTCCAGTTCAAGCTGGAGGTGACAGACAACAAACTACATGATGGACTTGTGTCTGACTAACCAGACCTCACTAGCACTTAGTTATGTAAATATGTTTGAGGAATGTAACAGATCAACTGGTAGTAGTATTTGATATATAAAATCTACAGGAATTATTGTATGATCTGAAATAGTTTGTATATAAATTACTTTAGTTATGTTAACAGTCAACCTAATTGAGTATAAAAAAAGTTCTTTATTTTAGAGTCTTTTGGATCATCATCATAATTATAACTATTATTAACATCAAGGTTGTTGCTGCCAGTTTTGTGTTGCATTGTACATTTTGTGTATTTCCTTGTATATGTTTTTGTTGGTATGGGTTTAACACTATTTGTAAGCACACAATAGGCTATGCATAGCACCATGTATGGTGGAAGAAGAATACAGGAAAACCTGATAATAACCACCAACCCACAAGAAGCTACTGGCACGCTTTCACTTACACCTACATTGGACTCAAACCCATGTGGACGGAGGTGTGAGATGTAAGTGATTGGTAAGGGCAAGCACTTTAGACCACTTGGCTATCCGGAGCCCCTATTGTATATGCAAACAGTGCATAGAACCTATGAAAACCTAACTGAAAGTACTTGGATGCTTTTTTATATCTACTTTAAAGTTTTAATTTTTCTTCTACATGAAACATATATTGTCCATTTCATGAAGATAATAAATCATATTTTTTAAAGATGGAATTTTCCTCATTGATTGTAAATTGTTGCATCTCTAATTTGTCCTGTTTTATCAATTGACACATTACTGTTTTCTTTACTGCATTTAATTACAAAGTTAGTATTGTCAGTTATCTTCAACACACACATACAAATACTTGTTTTCAGACACGCACATAATCACAACCATATTGAAATTTGGAACAGAATATTCACTTAGTTTCTGTCTTGAAAATTCATTGATAATGGAATAGTCGTGATTAAATGCAGTTTCATTGCTGTAAGGACTCTGAGTGGCTTAGTGGTCTAAAGCGCTCTCCGTTACGGATCACTGCCATCTCACCTCCGTCTGTGCAGGTTCAAGTCTAGGATTCCGCGAATGCGGATATTTGAGAAAGCTTGCTGGTACTAGTAGCTTCTCATGGGTCAGTGGTTCTTTTCAATAATGAGATGTATATATAGTTGAAATAATTTTTGCTACCCTTCCAAGGTCTCTGCTATCCTGCTTAAGTGCTGGTCATGTATCGGTTCGCATATCATTAGTGTTATTTTGAACTTTTGTAGTATTTACTAGGAATCACTGTAACCCTAGCATTGAAAACGTTTGATTAAATTAGAAGCAGCTTACAGAGCAACTGATTAGACATAATGCCAATAGTTCTAGTAATTTTTCCTATCCTCTAATATTTTGTACATTATATGTCTATTATAATTATTGATTAAATTATATTTTCACATAGATTAAAATTCATACCTTTTGTTTAATCTATTTAATTTCACACACAAATTTCATGTGAGAAGATTTAATTTGGAAAATATTTAAACAAAACAGCAAACGTTTGGCGAACAAGAGATATACAATTTTGCATGACTTATTTATTTCTCTCATTTTGATGTTTTACTTTTTTGTCACAAAATATAATCCTGTTTCAAATGGATTAAAAGATAGAGATATTTGATTTAGAGAGGTCAAAGGACCAATTTATTGTTTGCTAAGGTATATCTTAAAACGAGGCA
Source organism: Potamilus streckersoni (assembly GCA_016746295.1). Classification (NCBI taxonomy): domain Eukaryota; kingdom Metazoa; phylum Mollusca; class Bivalvia; order Unionida; family Unionidae; genus Potamilus; species Potamilus streckersoni. Next base: position 327,925 of record JAEAOA010001888.1, on the reverse strand, counting down.
TTGAATAATTAAACAGGAAATTATGAAATAAAGGAAGTAATGATGATTTGTGTTGGTGCAAAAAAGGCCATTAATATAACTTTAAAAGGTAACTGTTTTGCTAATGGAGAATATGTATTTTAGATCCACAATTCTATATTTGGCTTTATCAGCAAGAACAAATGCTGATTGATGTGTGTGACCTTGTGTCATAACAATCTGTTGTAGTTGAGGAGGTGGTCTTTACAGAGCATAATACATACAGAATATTGTTACTGCATACTGTTTATTCACTTTGTTACAGTTACAAAACACCGTGCACTTTTTAAAACTAGTTCAAAAGCTATAAATAATTTGTTTTACTTAATCCAGTATAAATTATACATTAATGTGTGCATGCCAAAGTGAATGTCAGAGACCTAATAGTCAAGCAATTTTAAATTATGTTTTCAGTGTAGTATACAAATTAATATAGTATAGTCAGTGCTTTCCTGATAGTCTTACTAATTGAATCCCATTGATATAAGTGGCCTTGATTAGAATTACATGGACAGTAATTTGCAGGTCCTCCATTTATAAATAGCATTAATATGAGCCCTTTCCATGACTGTCACATAGAACCACCCAGTGTATCATGTACGCTATAAAACAGCTCAGATTGCATTTAATGTTTTATTTTAAATAAAATATTTGTTGAGAATTTGCCGCTATCCTTCAACAACCAAACCACCCTTCTGTTTTTAGTTTTATAAGTGAAACTAAGGAATGAACGTTGCATATCATTGCATGTCATTACAACATCTATTGCTGTTCATTAAAAGCAGGACAGTGGTCTTTATAGTGCACAGACATATTTCCTGAAGGATAGGCTCATATCCTTGCGTAAAGCCGCACTATTTAATCTCATCCGTGGGAATCTTGCCTCATTTTGGCCAAGACAAAAATGACATTTGGTAGCTCTAGGTTGGCAGATTTAATTATCATGTAATAACTCCGAATAGCTAAGTGTTGTTTATTTTTATTATGACTTGACAATTGTTATAATAATTGAAATAAGAATGAACTGTTTATTTGGATGTATTTATTAATTTAAAGCAGTGCTATAATAAAAATGTGTGAAAACGAGAGGAAAAATTAACACAATTATCATCTGCCCTTTTCCTAAATGACCTAGAAAGCATTTTCATTAGTAAGCTGTTGAAACTAGTTGATGGGCTGAAGATTCCTTACACCCGGAAGGTCACAAGAAATGGTGATTGATATGTTCTGTCATATTCCTTTCAGGATGCTAGACAAGACTGAGATTTATAAATACGATTCATTCAGGAGTATAAGTAACCTTTGAAACTTATTTGCCCGTTATTAGATTGTGGTTTCCTTATTTTGCGATTTATGTTAAACATGGTGTAATAAAGTTTTGTCTTGTCCTTGGTTACAATGAAGACAACAATAACCATGTAAATGAGCAATAAAGATTTCAATCACCCTATGGGATCTTTCTTTCTCCTCAAAAAGCTACAAATACAAGTTCTAAATACATACATTCTTTTCGATACAACCTTAATTTCATCTCTCTCTCTCTCTCTCTCTCTCTCTCTCTCTCTCTCTCTCTCTCTCTCTCTCTCTCTCTAATAATAATAATAATAATAATAATAATAATAATAATAATAATAATAATAATAATAATAATAATAATAATAAAGTGTTTTGATTTCCTTATTTTATTGTAATTAGAGCCATGACCGTAAGGTTGCTTTAAGTTTCATGTAAGAATGGTCATTATAAAGACAGGTTTACCATGCTAGAAGAATGTTGTACCCAGCATGTACACTGTAAATAGATTGATATCGCAGCCAGTATTCGACTTGCTTCGATGTAATACAAAATTAGGTATGAAACCTTTCTTCGATGAAATAGAAGTGCTGTACATGACAAGAAATGTGCTTGAAACGATCGTGTCACCCGTTTGGCTTTGCATCTATGCATCTGGAGACAGGAGTGCTAGGCATAACATAGACTAACTGTTGTAATGTGAAATGCATGGTCTTAACGGAAACTAACAATAATATACTTCAAACAGATTCATCTTGTTTGCTCCATTCATTCGTCTAAAGTCAGACATGGACTGTATATTGACTTTAACCATGGGACACTTAGCAGGGTCGGCTCCACACCCATTTTTGCTAATTTTGATTATAATATTAGCAGTCAGAATTACGGGTGACACTTCAAGAGCATTCCGCTATAGATTTTCATAACATGTTGCTCTCAGTTTGTTTTGGATTACCGAACTGTGTGACATTCAGTTTATGAACCTCTGGTTACCTCTTAAGCCTTATCTTTATAATAAACTTTTTTATGGTCAAAATAGGGTCATTCTCGTTGAAAGTACATTGTAAACAACGGAAATATGATATATCTTTATTGCTTTTGATGTAATTGTGGCATTAAACATTGGCATCGATGTTCCTTTTGACCCTTTCATTCGACATATTATTAAGGCTTTTAAAGACAATGGTAACGTAAGTATAAAAAATAACTGAAACTGGTTAACCATAAAGAATTGTATAAAATGATAAGTTTAAATTATAAAAGAGATCTTGAGGGATTCTTATCAAACTGATAAATGATAAGGCACCAATCATTATTGGTCATGTTACGGATCCAATTAACAACGCTTTACAGTTAAATGTTTTTCCTGATTGTCTGGAGGAAGCTAAAGTCGTTCTAACTTCAGAAATAACAAGTCGCTTGATTAAAGTAACTAGTCATGTCCAGCCGAGGACCAGCTAGCATCATTTTCAAGATGATTCAAGATGGCCATTTGGCTTAACCGGCTTAATGTTGATGTTTTGGATTTTTGTGCCGTTTTCATGATCTCTGTTCTTGTTGTCTATCTTCGTCTGCGTTATTGTGCTCATCCACTGGCTGTTCTATTCAAATGTGGTTCTTCATCTTCTTGTATTGGAAACTAGAAAAATTGGACTTTTTCTTAGCTGTCTTGCTCCACTGTTACAACTTCCTTTGTCATCGAACAAGCCGTCATCACGTGATACGCGTCAGTTCACCCGTTTATGCTATCATGGACTTTCATAACTGTTAACGGAAGCGAAAAAAGAAGCGTTGTTTCAAAGCTGGCCGGCGTAGAACAGGAAGAAGAATTCTTGTTATATCTCTTTTGTCCTTTCTGGCACATAGCTTTAAAACACCTTCCCGATTATCACATCACGTCGTTTCCCCGCCACTCTCGCGGAGGTGGAATTGATGTCATCGCAAAGAACTCCATCATTAACCGTCACACATCGTTTGAACTAGTCCAAACTACACTCACACTGGGGCAAAGGTCAGTCCCATTTTTTCTGCCTCTACCGCCCTCCTTCTAATTGGAAAAACAAGCTGACAGAATTTCTCTTTTTGAAGCAGTTTCCGAATCTCCTGGAGTATGGAAATTCGATAGGCGGCAACCTCATTATTGCTAGAGATTTCAACTTTAGCTTTGACTGTCCAGGAAACCCATGCACATGGAAACTTCTAGATTCAATTCACGTTTTCAACCTTAAACAGTCAGTTAGCCAACCCAAACATAAACATGGTCACATTTTAGACTGGATTCTGTACAGACCTGATGATAATATTCTTCAGTTCTCGATGGTGTCCCACGAACTTTCATCAGATCACCTCTGCATTATATGCCATCTTGATGTATCAGTCCCCAACCCTCCATCTTTTTTCGCTACTGAGAAACCTCCGTATGATAAACAGAACCAATCTAATGCATGCCATCCAAGCAAACCTAACAACTAGCTTACCTACTACAGCGGAACAGCTTGATATATGCCTGCGTTCCTTGCTTGACAAACATGCTTCAGCAACCATGCGCAGAGTAGCAATTTATAAGTGTTCTCCGTGGTATAACAGTGTTGGGGACTAGCTTCGCACTGCTAAAAAGGATCGTCGTAAAGCTGAGAGACTGGCTTTCCACCGGACTCACTGTTCACAAGCAGATATATGATGCCGATAAGAAGAATGTCACAAACATAGTCCATGCACGAAATCGGCCCACTACAGTACTAAGATCACGGAACATTCCAGCTGCAAAGAGCTATTTGAGATTACTAACAAGCTACTGTCAAGGAACAAATGTACACCACTTCCAGCTACCTTCTCTCAAATCGACTTTCCGGACCTGTTTGCAAGTTTCTTCCATGACAAAATACAAACTATCAGATAAACTTGACAACACAATTTCAGATGACTCGTCATCGCCATACAGTTGCGATACAGAATTTCAGCGGCAACCATTAGCAAAATTTGAACCCGTCTATATGGAGTTAGTACGTACAATCTTGATCAATAGTGAACGGGATCTGGCCCACTACAGTAAGATCACAATAAGGTCCAGCTGCAAAGAGCTATTTGAGATTACTAACAAGCTAATGTCAAGGAACAAATGTACACCACTTCCAGCTACCGTCTTTCTAGTCGACCTTCAGGACCTGTTTGCAAATTTCTTCCGTGACAAAGTACAAGCGATCAGAGATAAACTTGACAACACGGTTTCAGATGACTCGTCATCACCCTACAGTTGCCAGTTGCTATACAAAATTTCAGCGGCAACCGATAGTAGCATTTCAACCTGTCTCTCTGGATTTATTCTGACCAATCGTGATGAAGAGTGCACCAATGACACGTGCACTGGATACGATTCCGACGTCACTGCTGCTAGAATGCCAGGATCCAATATTGCCTTTACTAACTGATGTTATTAATGCCTCAATCTCATCAGGAGAATTCTCATCATTCTATAAAACTGCCATTGTAAAGCCTCTGCTAAAGAAACCAGCACTCGACCATAATGATTTAAAGAACTACCCCCAGTTTCTAATCTCCCATTCATGTAAAACATCTTTTAAAAAGTTGTTCGATTCCAACTTGTATCTCATCTGAATTCAAACAGTCTTTTTAGCAATGTACAGTCTGCATATCGCCCTTGCCACAGTACTGAAACTATTCTGAAAGTAGTGAATGACCTCTCTGCTTTGGAAGCTACCATCAAAGGCGTAGAGAGGGGCATTTCCGATGTGAAATCATGGTTGATATTTAACAAGCAGATAAATGATGATAAAACTGAAGCCATCCTGATTACAAAACAGGCTTTCTCATTCACATCCTTTACCTCAGACAATAAATATCAGCAACACCAACATTAAATTCAAGCAGTCAGTAAGAAACCTCGGTGTTACTCTTGACAGTACTCTCTCATTGCATCAACATATCATGAACATATGCCAGACTGCATATCTTGAGCTGAGACGCATCGGCTCCATTCGCAAGTATCTGTCATCTTTCAGTTGATGCCACTAAATTACTTGTGCGTTCCTTAGTACTTTCAAGAATGGACTTTTGTAACTCATTTATGTCTGGTTTATCTCGGTATCTACTTCAGAAGCTTCAAACAGTTCAAAAACACAGCCGCTCGGATCATACTTAGAGTGCCACTATCAGAGCTCGCTTCTCGGCTGCTCTGTGCCCTACACGGACTATCCCTACGATCCAGAATTAAACATAAAATTTGCTCTCTGTGTTACATTTCACTGATGGGCTCCAGGGCAACATACCTATCTGACCTCACCCATGTATATACACCTGCAAGATACTTACGCTCCTCTTCTGACACTCGTATTCTCAATATTCCCACTATGAAGTTGAAATCATATGGACAACGCTCTTTTGCATACCAGGGCTCAGCAACGTGGAACGAATTGCCCACTGCACTTAGACACAAATACACAGTGATCTCATGTAAGAACACTCTTAAAACTTGCCTATTTCAACTGCAAGAACAGTCATAATGACCTAATAATATATTCTTACCTTAAATATTTACAGCATATTTTATGTTTCTAATTTCGTGGTGTTTGTTTTTATTTTTGTAATCATATCATTATATATTTTTTAAAGTGTTTTCAAATGTTGTAAAGCGCTTAGAGCTTCTTAAGATTAGGCGCTATATAAAGTCCTCATTATTATTATTATTATTATTATTATTATTATTATTATTATTATTATTATTATTATCATCATCATCATCATCATCATCATCATCATCATCACCATCATCATCATCATCATCATCATTTATTGATTTAGAATAGTTTTAACAATTATTTTTGGTCATGGATACAAGACTGCTCGGTTGCGTTTATTTAAAGACCCGAAGAAAGTTCTTGATGAAAACAAGTATACAGATATACAGCTGTTCTGATCAATTTATCTTAGGATTTTGAATGTCTCATTCATATTCTCATTGGAACGGAACAAACTTTGTTGTGTAAATTCTGGAACTTTCTGTTAGCCTTCGTCTGACGTGATCATCCGCCATTTTGAACTCAGCTACCTTTTCAAACAAAATATTTGTCTACTTCCTTTTCACTAAAGGGGGAACTAATTTGATATTTCCTAAAATGCTAAACTTTGAATTTGCATGAGATGTGAAATCATGCCTGTCACTTGCCAGATTCATTTCTTTCATTTTAATTTGCATATCTCTCTCTTTCTCCCTTTCTTCTAATTTCATTAGTTTCTTTTGTAATTCTATTTGCCTATATTTTCCCTTTCTTCAATTTGTCTTTGTTTTTCCCTTTCTTCTGTTTGTATTTGTCTTTCTTTTTCCCTTTCTTCTATTTCTATTTGTTTTTCCCTTTCTTCAAATTGTAATCTCATTTCTTCTTTCTTAAGTTCAAGTTGTTCTTTTAGTAATTGTAATTGTATTTGCCTATAATTTTCTCTCTCTTTTTCTAATTGTGCCCTCTGAAACTCAAATTTATATTTCAACATTAGTTCTGCAATTTTAAGGTCAGCATCGGTAAGAGTCTTACTGACAGATGCCAAAACACTTTTGTCCAATATATTCTTCTCAACCAAATGGTGAATTATAATTTTCTTGATTTTTTGTTTAGTTAAAGATTTTGCTTCAGATAGTTCATACTTTCTGGCAAGTTCAAGCAATTCATCCTTCCTAAAACTCCCCAACTGTTCGTTGGATGGAGTAGAAAGAAAGCTCTCCACTCTCGACATTTTTAAGAAAAAAGCCTGTTGTTTTCACTAAAATTTTAAATAAAGTTAACTAGGGTAATTTAACATATTTATTCCTAAGATGTCAACAATATATTTTACAGTTTGAAAAGGGATAGATTAAGTGAGGTTCATAAAGGTAAAAGGTCAAAGGGTAAAATATTAACTTATAGTTTAATATGGAAGAAAGCATATTTGCATTGTCATCATTTATTTTTTAATTTCATTGCAAATAAATGAAAAAAAGACTTTTTCACTATGTATTTCCTTTACTTAATACAACTTAATACAACAGTTTTCAATTTATTTTGACTTTATTCCTATATTCTAAGACTTATAATTTCCCCATAATAAAAGTCACTACGCACACAAACATGCCTCATGGCAAATGGTAATATGCCATTTTATTCAGAACAGAATACATAATAATATGAAAATAAGAAAAATAATTGCATAAGTGATTTTATCTGTTTTTAAGGTAGCGCTCTACAATTTCGTATTTAGCATAGGGTTAGGATTTTAAAGAAAAAGAATTTTTCAGGGTTTTCTCACTAGTTATACTGGCTAGTTAAAAAAGACTTTGCATATCTTAGGCATTGTTCAAAGAACCTTTAATTCCCTTTATTGTTGTGTATAATTGACGGGTGTAATATGGGTTAGAGAGTATACAGCTTGGCCTTACTCCAGATGTGCACCTTTCAGAAAAGTGCTAGCTCTACTTGCTCATTTTCACTTCCCGAACTTCAGAGGTAAATTGTACAAAAAAAGAGCCGATAAACGTTTTTACATTTCATGTATTTGGCAATGCATTCATTGCACTTTTAGAAGATGGTATTGTCTAGTTTGGCAAAATTCATTTTCATATTTTAATAGCTGCCATGGATAGTGTACTTTAGACAAATTCAGGTTGAGTTTTTGAGCACAAGAGAGCAGTCATTTTAGTTAGCAGTCTGCTAAGATCATTTAAAATTTCCAAAAGTACAATATCCAAAGAAATTTCAGCTATATTACATGAAAGTAGCATATAGGTATGCCAATATTGTCTCCACTGTCCATGTTTAAAATGCAAACAACTTCACCTTACATACGTCACTCTCTCAAAAGTACATAATAACTGATGAGTGCCACCTTTAAGACCCTACTGATAAGTCCGTCAACGTCACCACCACCTCCAGTAACCCAGACCGACGCAACCATACGTAAATGAGAGCAAAAAGAGGCACGCGAAGTCTTTCAAACGCCATCTGCGCCTTCCTTTCATAGTAAGACCTCAGCGTCCGTGTTGACCAATTTCCCCCACTACCCAACGAAAAAAAAACTCGTAGCTTCCGTTTAAAAGAGGATTTGCACTAGTCCTTCAATAGAATAGAAAAGGAAGGGAAAAAAGAAAAGAAAAAGAAAGACAAAACCATCTCACTACCACCACCACCACTGCCCTCGACTTCTATTCCCGTGGTAAGGCGGACACGTAAATCATTTTACCAAAATAAATTAAAACTAAAAAAATTCATTTATATCTACTATGTACGTGTATCTATATATTTTTAGTGTAGGTCCTTTCTTGTTCTAATATGTCAAAAGCAGGAGACACTTACGTTTTTTGTCTGGTCTATTCTGATACCAAAGTTTACAATCCAATTTCACATCACTTTCTAAAAGTTCAAAGACTTTGTTTGTCTTTTTTGATCACTCTGTTTTTTGAATTTTTTCACATTCACGGGTTTTCTTCCTCTTCTTCATCACCTTTTTCTTGTCTTCGTTTCTTCTCTTTCACCTCTTTCTAAACGTGTCGGGGGTCATTCCCTAGCCCAGGGAACCTCTTTTTCCTCCTGCTTCTCTTGTATTTAAGGGCAGTCTGAAGACAAATGTCCTTTCTTTTGACAACGATAACAGGTATCTCGACCTTTGACAATTGTCTTGTTTGTAGCCTCATGCCCTTTCTTATGACAGATATGCTTTATCTCGAAAGGAGGGGGAGTTGTCCGTCTGATTGTGTGAAGAATACTTTCGTATGACACCCCGCAAAACTCTGATCAGGAGTTCGATCTATGTGAGCTCTTACATCGTGCTGGAGAGTGAAATGAATACTGTGGGCGAAATCACTTTATATATTTACTGTCTGACAAGGATATAAAGACCACCATGGCGATTCAAATGTAGCCATTTGACATATTGCAGTCAAGATTTTGATGGGAAATGACAAGAAAGTAAGAAACAAGACTTGTCGCCTCGTACAGTGGCTGAATTCTTGATTAAAATACATGCCAGCTGTTTTGAAGATGAGAGGAACTAGCCATAATCCAGTCTCAGAGAGTCTATACCCAACCAAAGTTCACCACTAGCAAACCCTTAAAAGTACTTCAACTTTCGAAAAACGGACAAACGCTTCTCTAGAAAATTTAGAACCACGGCCTACAGGTACACGGTGAATTTTAAAGATTTCAAGTCCGATGCACAGCTGGAGAAAGCAGAAGAATTACTCACTAATCTGTGGGGTTCTTTGTTAGCCACACTCAAACGGCATTGTGAAACCAAAGAAGACGATCGCTTGAGGCTTTCCATTCATCATGACAGTTAGAAATCCCCGTTTTTGGATTTAGTTTATCACCCATCGGAATTGACACCTTCCAAAGTCATCGACAAGATTCAACACGTGCAATAATCCATCGACAAGTTTCTCATCAGCGATGGAAAAGTGACACTCTTCGTGCCCCTGGTGTATCTTCCCCAAGTGAACAAACGCAAAAAGGTGTTATTGGTAGACAACCTTCTCAGTACCAAAACGTGCCTCGTTGAATCCACCAACCCTTAAGACAATATGTGTTTAGCCCGTGCCATCGTGGTGGGACGAACTTATGCCGACAAGAACGACAGGGTAGAATGGAAAATAGACTAGGGAAAGATTCAAAAATCTAACCAAACAATCAACGAAGAGAAGCAGAACTCCTGTTACAGTAAGCAGGGATATCCAAAGACACACCCTGTGGCTTTCCTGACATGGAATAACTGCAAGACGTCTTGGCTCCTCGCTACACCTTTAATGTATATCATGAAAGAGTGCGCGGACCGCTGTTATCAGTAGGAAAATATTTGAAAGACGGAAAATACATTCACTTCTATAATCAGGACGAACATTTCCATAGCGTAACCAGTATCACCGGATTCCTGGGATATGGTTATTACTGTTAGAATTTTGGATATTTCTACAACAATCGAGAGCAACATTAAAATTGTGGATCGAAATGTCCAGGATGTTTGGCCTCTAAGCCCTATCTGGACGAACGGCAAGAACGAATGCATTGCCCTGCTTGTCAGCGCACATTTCTCAGCCCAGCCTGTTCCCAATAACATCTGAATACGCAAGGTTCACAGCGGAAAAAGTGCTTGTCAATTGTTTGGATTGTGCCCTACATGTGGAAAAGGCATTAGTACCAACTGTTCCATGATAGACATATGTTCAGGAAAGAAACGATGTCACTTTTCTCAACAAATCGTTCATTTGGAACACGAATGATACGTTCAAAAATTCTATTCCAAACATGAAGAGGAAGATGATCAGAAGACGAAAGGAAATTTCATCATTGCAATTTCTTATGCATTAAAGATACCGGCATTTTCATTCCTAATTTCTGCGTGCGAGAAATAAATCCAGGAACATATCTTTAGTAATTGCTCTCACTGTAGCAAGATTCCTAGAGAATGAAAAAAATTCTTTAGCGATCGAACAAGCTAGCTGATTTCGCACAATAAATTTTAGACCCAATCGACGAGTCATGGAGCAAAGATGATATCAAACATTACGAAGATTGTCATCGTAATGCCATACGATGGGCATTTTTTTTGTCAGATTCTATAAGGAGCAATGTACCGAACCTCCTCAACACAATTTGAACGGAGCCAAGATCGTTCCCATGCAAGTGTAACAAGTGATGTTTAAAGATTTTATCAGTTAATTAGCCACAGTTTTGAGTCAAATGCCTAAAACATTTGGAATGACAGAAATGGCCAAACGCTATTTTACGCACTTTTCAGTACCAAAGCCAATCAGCACGTCGTTCTACTCCATTTACCTGAGGTTCACTACTTCGGTCCGGACAACATGCACACAGAACAACGAGAAGCTTTCTACGCTTGATATCACACTGACGCCTCGGACCCCTTTGACTTTCAGCAAAAAATGTTAAAGTATTGTCGTTCTTAAGTGGACATTTTACGGTGTTGATGTAGCATATTTCGAGAGCTGTTCAAGGGGCACGGAGGAGACGTTCCTTTATAAGAAGCCTGCACCTTTGCCAAAGCATGGAACTTAGTGTACGGCCAGCGATTCATGACCTAGAATACCACGGCTGTCATAAGCCCTGAAACGATGAACTTTGTCAAACATCAATATTCGGTTGAAGCCCTTCGCTTGTTATATTAAATTAGTGACAAAGAAGATAAAGCTTTCCAACAATCCCGCAATGGAGGCGGCGTAACGACCATCAGAACTTACTCAGTGGATGGTTTCAACTTAGAAAACACAGACTGTGTACGAGGCTAACGGGTGATTATGTCACCGGATGTTCCATCATCTACCCTCAACGCGACACCAAAAATCAATATATACAATGGACCATGGAAGACTTGTACCAGTTCATTCGTCAACAGCGCTTGAAGTTGGAAAACAAGTATTGTAAATGTTGGAACACGAGTCCGATCACCGCTTGAAAACCAGTCCCGAGTTTAAACGATTCCTGGATTGTTACAAGTTGGTGGACCCACTGAATCCGAGAGACATTTTATATGGAGGGATGGAGAAATGCCATCTGTTTGCTGTACCAAGTCGACTAGAAGGAAGGAGAAGAAATCAAATACTTGGACGTGTCTTGGTTGTATCTTTACGTGTGCAAGTATTGCCACGTTCTTTCAGGACACCAGCAATTGCTGACGGAACAAATCGACGTGCGCAATATTTGACAAAACGAAACGATTGGTCAAGTGCAAAGTCTTGCCTCCCACTGGCTTGGACCATCCCGTTTTACCTCACTATTGTCAAGGAAAACTTACGTTTCCTTTGTGCCGTACTTGTGCCGAAACGTGCAACCAGGAACGACCGTGTTATCACACCAGGAAGAATGTGCCTTAACATGAAAGTTAGCGTAAAATTGTTTATAGCTCTGGGCCTGTAATAGCAACTGCTAGACGTGTACGAAATTTCCACTTTCCCCAAGATAGAAAAATATCATAATGGCGACGAAAGTCAGAAAGGCATTTTCGCAGACTACATGGATGCCTTTTGAAACTAAAACAAGAAGCCAGTGGCTATCTTTCCAGATGCCACACTCCCGACGACCAAACGAAATTCAAAGAAAAATACCTGCATCACTTTAGACCACATCTAGAAAAACGAATTGAGTTAATCGTTTGCCAAAGTGATGTTAAATTGTTTGTGGGAGAAAATGGCACAACGACCGTGTTTAGCCAAGTTGGAGTATTTGTTCGTACCTTTCCGCTACTTCCGTATGATTCAATAACAAAAATCAAAGCCATGAAACATATGGATGTCTTTCGTGAGGACTTGATCTTGGTCAATTATCAAGAAGAACTGCGTTTTGTAGAGGCTCACACATGACTGGAAATCCTAATTGAAGGACAAGGAGCTAGTAATAATTTATCAGAAATCATTAACGAAGCAGCTTATATTTGTAAACGATTATGTTCAGGCGGTATCATGGATATTAGTGTATATCGATCCCTTATTAATGAAATTGCCGACGATTATCACACTGGTTAGATACAATTAGAGATAAAATCAGTTAATAAAATGATCCTACATAGTATTCAACGTAGACCTACCATGGTCAGGGTAATAAACACTCGATTACCAATATAAAAAAACAACCTACGGAGATGGACTAGGTGATGTTGTTCAGAGTCTGTTTAAAAGAAAATCCCCAAAAGCAATACCGATTGCAAAGCAACTAGAAATGAAAGCTATTGATGTTTGTGAAAAAAGGTATAGGCGTTGTTGGTGACATTGCTAGCAAAGCACTTTTAGCAATCAAGGATAGACTATCACGATTAATACGTAGATCGCATGCGGTCCGACCTCAGTCAGTGAAATTGACCAGCACTGAAGTGATGCCCGCAAATGTAAGTAAAATAATAAATCAAGCTGCTAATAAAAAAACTAGCGGAGTTGGCTGATGTGGCAATGTCGGAAAAGGAAAAAATATAACCGCTAGTCTGATAGCAGGATGTGGCATTAGTGTTAGACGAATATGATAATAATAAAGATGTTTAAGCGTATAACAGATCTAGCATTTGACATGGATGCACTAGTTCTCAAAGATGAGTCTGGCACAATTATCAGTATTATTCACATGACGCACGACAGCCAAATCAGCGTTGATGAATCGAACTGCAAGTTCAGGATATAAGTAGATATTTCTTACCCGCTAAAGCATTAATTGAAGTCGAAAGTGGAATTTTAAAAACAGATTATACTCAACACGCCGCTAATAATAGTTTTGGTTTTATATATAATGGTATTTTGGTGTTTTGTTTATAGCGCTACATACATGATTGACGGAAAAATATTGAATCAATTCAGAAAGACGTCGACATTGCCACGACAATATTTGGTCTTGCAAGATACATCGATGATTATTGAAGATCAGTTCATCCATCAGTGATGTTTGTAAAAGATACTTCTAATTCTCCAGAGTACCAACAATATGAAATAGGGCGACTACAGAACACTGCCAGAATCACCGCTGCAGACGTAGAAAGCATGATTATTAATGTAGATCCAGATTTCAACTTAAGATTTAGATCACGTCGAGCGATGTTGAAAGATGGAAGTAGATTTTCATGTGCAATTGCATTGCTACCTATCTTTGGATTCTGTAGAAATATCAAAAGAGTCATTTTCGGAGCCAAACAAACAGTTGAACTAGTACGAAAAGCAACCGACAATGATGCAATATTACGACCTGCTGGTGATGCTGGTATGGTAGTAATAACAAGACCTTCACTGTGAATGCCATTGATGACTCCATGGATGTCGGAAGAAGACTGATTGCTATCGTTAATGAGTCAATGTGGTAAATCAATGTTATCATGGTTAACAACAACCATAGTGTTCAAACTGTAATTAATGGGGTTTTTTTACATGGCAAATAGCTTCTCAGCAAGGTGTTTCTGCCCCAAGACACGTATTTATTTCATTACAAAATGCTGCATGAATCAACTCGCAAACGCATTGTATTATGGTATTTAACTATCTTGATGTTTATGAGGTTTCATTAAGGATAAATGAACATCAAGAACTATTCGAGGATATTTTGTTCAAAATCATGTAGCACGTGCATATCATTGTCTTATGTCGTTTATGGGGTTGATCAAAACATTGATACTGGTTTATAAATATCACAGTTAGATTTTACAACGCTGTATCCTATTTATTATTTCTCACTAGAACATTTAGATTTAACCAGACAGTCAGTAGTTAATATACATTTTCTAGCTAGTGTTAATAGAGATGCTGAATCTATTCCTATTTACAGAGCAATCGCAGTTATGCTCCGCGATAAATCAATGTTACTTGAAGGTGCTGGTGGACGAATGAAAGTCGTTGATGCCCCAGTAGGGAACATGTAATATGATCGCCAGTAATATTATAATGTCATATCATGTTAGTGTCAGTCTGACTCCTGGCCAGATTAAAAAGCTACAATCATTATCCAAAAATAGTTGTGCGGTAAAAATATCACTAAAGCGAGAAAAAATCGCAGGTGATCCTAATAAGCTATCGTTATCAGAACGTCAGTATAATCACTTCAATGAAGCCAAGCGATCAAAGACTGGGGTACGACTTAATCTTTTTGCGGGCGCTATGAAAGACATCGATAAGGCGGGTGGTATATTTCCACATCTCGCTCGCAGCTATACCAGTATTAATATCGCTTTAGCCCCGGCTGTTGCAAAAACAGATGAATTAGTCGATGTTGGAACCGCTGATGGAATGACCTTAAAGAAAACAACGGGTCAAGGAATAAAAACCTCCAAAAATGGAAAAGGTCTAAGACTTCCAGGGATTCCGACTTCATGGAACGGAAAAAGTCTAAGACTAGGGAAAGTTCGATAATTCTACCTACGTCTAATTTTGATTTACTTTATGCCTCTAAGTAACTAAATATAAAAAATCAGAGGAGTTTGTATGCGTGATCAATTAACAAAACAACCCAACAATATTGAAACTGGTATTATTAATCTTGGTAAAAACTCTGGACCAGGTATGCATTGGGTCAAATTAATCCACGTGGAATTGTTTATTTGGATTCGTATGCGTTGAAGCCACCAAATGAAATTCTTCAGTATGTCAGCATTAAAATTGCTGCAATCTGGTATTCAACGCAACAAACACACAAAAAACCTGGATCCCACAGTATGTGGTCGAAAAGTACTTAATTTACTTGATGTTGTATCAAAATCAACAACGCCACCTCATAAAATCGTTCATAAATATACTACGATGTCACATTTAAACAGATATTAGTAAACATAATGATGGATATTTATGAAAGATCTTCTAGAGGTTAAAGATCAGAAAGTCGATTTATCTAAATACGTAACTCTTGATCAACTCAGAAATGAACTCGATGATTTATTAAATATCATGAGTGTGGATCAAAATGAAGTCATCGGTTTTCAGGATAAACAAGGGCGATTAAAAACGAGCAACATAAAACTGACAGATGTACGTGAACGAATTCCCACCGCGGGTATTAATAATATCGTTACTTTTGCTTATCAAGGTGAAAGACAAGATTCTGGTAAGCCAGTTAACGATTATTTTAAGCGATCTGGCGATGTATTTACTGGTAACATAATAATGTCAGGAAAAAATACATACCTTGGAAACCCAACTACAGATAATGACGCTGAAACAAAAAAAAAATACATCGATGATCCAGAATCTAAGTACGTGTTAGCCAACTGGAGTATCATGCATGCATTTCTCAACATGAACAACAACAGTATTGATAATCTCAGAGCACCATAAACAGATTTCGACGCTGCAGCTAAAATTACGTCGATGATAAGGAAATTCCAATAACGATTTCGTTAGCAACAATCGGAATCAGAATTGCCGAATTTAGAACTGATTATCACAGATACAAGCAAGCGTATAAGTGTCAGACTGAACTAAAAGTATCATTGACGATTACACTGTGAAAGTAAAAAAACACTATCGCAGACGTATGGTTGATACTGATATAAATCGTTTACTTTGTTTCTGCTGTTATTGCTGAAACCGGATTACTAGTATCGAAAATGACGATGATGGCGCTTGCAGTTGTAACAATTATCGTTTCTACGGCAACAACATGGGCAGGTATTTTAAGCATTATCGCAAAGAAAATATTTACATGCGCTAGTGATAAATTATGCGAGTACATGACGAAATAACACACTGTAACAGTCGCCTACTCTAAATTAGCTTCATATATTTTCTTGTATCTTGGTGATGGTAACATATCTTATCAGGATTGAGCAACGAAAATGAAAACAAACGATAAAGCATTCATAATCACTGGTAACAATAACAAAAGTGAAATAAAATGGAGAATTATTATCGAATTAAAAAATAACGATAATAATAATTTCATAATCGCGCGAACTATTGCAAAGGTACGTCAGTAATACGACGCCATCAAAAATAATTTTGATTTCAATAAGGTCGACCAATCCTGAATTTGCGTTAACTTTCCAAACGCAATTTCAGCAAGTGAAATAGCATTAGCACAATTACGTATTTATAATAGCTGGCCAAATATCAGGTCGAAACCATTCGGTGGATTACCAGCAAATAATTCACTGGTATTTGCGAATAAGAATACACATGATGTAACTACTGATTGGCAAGTTGTCAGAATTTCAACGGGTAGTTATCCAATAGACCAGATTAATGAGTTCCATCGCAGAATTAAATCTATTACAGGAAAAAAAATCCAAAATAGCGGTCACTGCTTACCAACCAACATTATCAGCGGTGATTGAAATAGATTCTCCTGATTATGTTGTAGATAGTTATCAAAGTTCGATCAAATCAGTGTTAGGATGGTCTGATGTCCCCACCCCGTTTATAATGGAGTTTCAGAACCAACGAAAGGTGAATTTAAAACAGTGAATAAAAATTTATTAAAGATCCAGAATATCGAGGAAAATATCAATAGAGTAATATATCATTTGGAGATGATCCAAACGATAATGATTATTACTTTGCCGATATTGACGGTAAAACGAGCCGCAAGATACTAAATCAGCCTTTAAGATTATCAAGGACCCCAGGGCGCGGGATCGATATATTATTGATGAAAGATTTTTTAAAAGATTGTTAAATGCTCTTAAACCTGAATACGATAAAACATTTAATGATTTAAGAAATTTACTTATTTCATTGTCACACCATTATGATGATGGTATAAAAAAATCAAATAATCGAGTCAATCGAAGATTTAAATTGGATCCTACTTGATTTATACATTGGCAATTGAAGTATTATAAACTCTGCAACTAATTTTAATGGAAATCCTTACACAGGTCCAGAATCTAAGCAATTATTTCTTCATCATTACAAAATAACAGAAGAACAATTACAAACACTTATTATACCAGATTTAAAAAATGCTGAAATTCGGCTAATACGTACGAATTAAAATGATAGTATTATTTGTATATATACGGGCCCAGGACTAGCCTTATCTCAGCACTTCGGTACAGGAAGCTGGAAATAGAAACTTTGTTACAGGTATACATTAAATTTGTTTACCAACGAGTCTGCTAAAAAAAAATTTAAAAAAAAGAAATAGAAAATGTTATGGTAAGTCTTAGTGAGATTATATTAATTTATATCTGGATTATATCTTATTCTTTTGTTGATCTTTTATATAAAGTGTTACGTATATGTGATTAAATTGCTTGTGTGTAAGTTTTAAAATTCTTGTTAATTTATTTTTATTTCATTGTATTTCAATGCAATGAATATTTTTGTCGGATTCAGGATTCTTTTTCAGTAATTAGATATATTCTTTTAACAAAGTTTGTTTATTTAAGACGAAGTAGTATTACGTGAGAATTATCATTCTAACACCTTTAAGGAACAAGGTGTATTATTTTTTATTTGTTGCCACGATGCAGAAATTCTTTGAAAGACTCACTGATGCTAATTTGACAATCAATTTATCTAAAAGTTAGTTCTGCCGTGCTTGTGTAAATTTCCTGGGACATGTTGTGGGACATGGTCAAGTCAAACCTATTGATGCAAAGGTGAAGGTTATCACTGATTTCCTTGTGCCTGTCAGTAAAAAGCAATTAATGCGATTTTGGGGTATGGCCGGATACTATCAAAAATTTTGTTCACATTTTTCCAATGTAGTTGAACCTCTAACAAAATTGTTAAGTAAGAGCAATAAGTTTCTCTAAACCGAAAAATTGCAGGAAGCTTTCCATAGAGTAAAAGCAATACTCAAGAGTGCGCCGGTTCAAACAGCTCCAAATTTCAATCAGTCTTTTAAATTGTCTGTGGATGCAAGTGATGTTGGGGTTGGAGCAGTATTAATTCAAGAAGACAGTATAGATATTGATCACCCAGAGCGCTGTTTCTCCAAGAAATTAAATAGGCACCAAAGAATTATTCAACAATCGAGAAGGAATGTTTAGTTTTAATTTTGGCATTACAACATGTTTAAGTTTACACTAGCTCCGCTCCTTCTCTGGTTCTTGTGTATACTGATCACAACCTCCTTACTTTCATCGACAAGATGAAAAATAAAAATAAAAGATTATTAAGGAGTTTGTTTTTGCAAGTGTATAATATGAACACCATGTACATCAAAAGAAAAGACAATTTGATTGCACATGCACTTTCCCGGTGTATATAAATAATTTTTTATACACTTTATATAATTTATAAGAATTTTCTTATGTGATATTCTTTACCTAATGTATAATTTATATATGGTAAATATAAAGCTTTATTATATAAATCTTTCTTTGTTTTCCTTTGGGGCGGGAGTGTTACGTATATGTGATAAATTGCTTGTGTGTGAGTTTTAAAATTCCTTTTACTTCATTTTTGTTTCATTGTATTTCATTGCAATGACGATTTTTGGTGAATTCTGGGTTCTTGTTCAGTAATGAGATATATTATTATGACAAAAATTGTTTATTTAAGACGAAGTAGTATTATGTGAGAATTATCATTTAGAAGCCCCTAGTTTGTCTTGAGGTTGCAACAATGTCAATAGGAAGTTAAAATGATTGGTCAGTTTCAGGGTCATACTTTCCTTGCGTGATCACTATGTGTAATCAATCTTTTTATGATTGGTTCTTGCGTAAGGACAAACTGAGAAACAAAGACTTTGATTCAAGTAAGGAGTTGTTGTTCCTATATTTGACCACATCTGACGTCATTGCCTTTCAAGTTTGTACGTCATCGAGACGCGAACCTGGAATCTAATAGGATTATTTAGTGATAGGAGATGTGTTTTCATTCATAGGATTATGAGAAGGCATTTGACAGCGTGGACAGAGATACACTCTGGAAACTTCTATACCACTACAGCATCCCAACCAAGCTGGTGAACATGATCAAGAACACACTTACAACAGAATGACCTGCAGAGTCATACATGTAAGACAACACACAGACAGCTTCCAAGTGAGGACTGGCGTGAGGCAAAGCTGCTTTCTGTCGCCGTTTCTCTTCCTTCTCACCATCGACTCAATTATAAAGACGTCCACCAACGGAAGGAGAAATGGGATCCAGTGGACATTGTGGAGTCAACTTAAGGACTTAGACTTTTCCGATGGCATAGCGCTCTTTTCCCTCAGTCAACAGCCAATGGAGAACAAGACTGACATACAGGCAGCCAATTCAGCACAGGTTGGCCTCAACATCCACAAAGACAGACAAAGATCTTCAAGATCAATTATGGTAGCAACAATCCAGTCACACTACATTGAAGTCCCCTGAAAGAGGTAGAATCCTTCACGTACTTAGGCAGCATTATCAATCAGCAGGGTGGCACAGATGCAGGCAAGGATTGGAAAGGTGAGATCAGCTTACATACATGCTCAAGAACATCTGGAGCTCCAAAGAAATTTCCTTGACTACCAAGACCAGACTGTTTAACTCCAACGTAAAGTCGGTTCTTTTGTATGGAGCGGAGACCTGGAAAACCACAAAGTCGACGCATAAAGAGAATCCAGACCTTTATCAACAGTTGCCTAATAAAAATTCAATTATCCAGATCTGTTGGCCGGACACCATCAGCAATGTCAACATGTGGTAGAGAACATCTCAGCTTCCTTTAGAGGATGAGATCATGAAGAGAAGGTGGGGTTGGAGGACCAGCCCTACGTAAGCCACCAACCAACATTACCAGACAGACATTGAGGTGGAACCCTCAAGGCAAGCGAAGAAAGGGTTGACCAAGAAACACCTGGTGATGTGACCTTGAGGTGGATATCACTAATTTGGATCACACATGGAATCAGCTCGAGGGGATGGCACAGGACAGAAGTCTCTGGTGATCATTTGTTGGCGGCCTATACTTCGGCAGGAGTGACGGGCAGTAACTTGTGTTTTCATTCTTAGAATCAAATTTTGGATTATATTCATTAACTGTAAGTCCTATTTACCAATTTTTACATTGTTGTTTAGGGAAATAAATTGTTTTTTTTTTAAATATACAAAGCTTGTTGGCTTTCACGCTTTATACAAAGCTTGTTGGCTTTCACGCTTTTCTTTGTTACTGAGTACGAGTCCTTGTCACGTAACAAAAGAAAATGTGATACACATCATTGAAAATGTACATTTTCTGTATTGGCTGGATAACTCTTACCTCTGCTTTGTTCGAGCTGAGTTATCTCTAAAAAGTAATGGACTTCCTGGTTTGGCGTATGTCCATATCAGATTAAAATCTAACATTCCTCTCTATGACCGTGTGTGACGTTGCTTGCTGAAGTGGGATGAAAATAATATTTATTTCACCAAAACTTTAGCACTGCGGTCTATGAATACCGTGATACCCTGAGGGTATGATCCACATGTGCTCGACAAGAGCTTGACGTTGAGACAGTACGAGTATCAGGGTTTTTGATTTGGCAGATGGAAATTGTCAAAGGTTTGTTCTCCTTCCTACCATCCTCTGTTCATTAACTGTTATTCAGATACTTTGTAACAAGCTCCTGTGAATGAAGGGGTGTAACATTGACTGTCTTGCAAATATGTTGTTAAGGTAGTCCGAGTTTTCTTTGACCCATACCACAAGTAGTGAAAAGTGACTGAATGTGATCTTTACAGAAACTCACTGGCTCAGTAAGGATTCTATGATTCAGTTTGTTGACCAAGTTCTCATACTTAATGTGAGCTAATGAAAAGGTGGAAACAATTTTTGATTCTTTCGAAGCACATCATCGAGAAAGTCTGATGTCTTACTTAAAGGAAAATGGGATTATGCTAGTGTTTGTGGCAGCACCATACAGAGATAATTTGCAGCCCCTAAATTTTCGGTTAAAATATTGTATTAGTGGGAACTTAACAGTGGTATTCAACACAGATGATTGAT
This sequence comes from Potamilus streckersoni, assembly GCA_016746295.1. NCBI lineage: Eukaryota > Metazoa > Mollusca > Bivalvia > Unionida > Unionidae > Potamilus > Potamilus streckersoni. Next base: position 306,254 of record JAEAOA010001888.1, on the reverse strand, counting down.
CAGTGTTATGTATATGTAATTTAATTACTTGTTTGTTAGTTTTAAATTTTTATTTTTATTTTATTCCATTACATGTTATTGTAATCATAGTTTTGTCTACTGGATTTGATTTAATTTTTAAAAATTCAATTCAGTTTTGTTTTTTACCAGATAAACCACTAGTAGTAGAAACATTTGCTGTCCTTGATTCATAACCAGTGTCAGTTTTGAGTAAACAACTGTGTTTTTTGTTTTTAAATTTCCCAGAGTAAGAACCGTTGATTTTAACTATAGCCATACCTTGAGTATGTGCCTTCCATCTTGATTTTCACTGGAATTCAAACTGTGATTCATTTAGGACTTTTTGTTGATAGGACTTATGTTTTTTTATTCATTTATTCATTTTGGATTTTATTCATAAAATCTAAGTCCTTGTTCTTATTTTTACCTTGTTTTTCTTGTGAAATAATTTTTTTGGTTTAATTTTACAAAACTTTGTCTTCACTTTTTTGTGTTACTTTTGTATGAGCCTAGACATGCAAATCAAGGGGAGGACAGTGGAGATGGTACACATGCATTTCTTGTTGATATCAAGTTATTGTTTATATGGTTATAAGAGAATCATGATAATTTATGAACCAAGGATAAAACTACAGAAGTTTTCGCTCTACGGTCACATATAGCTTTGTGGTATAGCATGGTATGTTATTGATCTTAGTCATTGAGCTTATGAGATGGTTTGTTGTCCATCAATCTTTATCTGTCAGGAGTTACCTCACAGTGATTAGTGTTCTCTCCCTTTTTCAACATTTAATGTCCCAGTCTGTACTTTTTGTCATGACTTAACATAAACTACTGAAAAACACCAGTAGAATTCTGTTTCAGATATTAGAAAGGCACACACTGACTTATGTACACACAGGATGTTCTAGTCTCTGAAACAATGGTCAGTTAGAGAAGATTCTGCTAGGAAAGATTTGTGGCCTTTATGTAACAGTACCAATCTGCCAACAGTGATTGCCTAATGCTGCCTTATGTCATCTGGGACTTGATAGTTTTGACAGGCCTCCTCTATGCCTCATACCTTGCAATGGAACTGGTTCATAAAGCACAGGTTCAGGAGCTGTGGGAAAACAACACTGTATTTGAGAGTTACCAATGAAATTTGAACCGAAAATGAGACAACATTAACAAAATGCCTGATTTTGAATGCTTTCCTGTGAAAAATTTACAAAGACTTTGACCTTAAAAAGGACACCTTTTGACAGAATCTTTATATGGCTTACATTTCAATAATTTTAATTGATTCCATCTGGTACAGTAAAACCAACATATAAAGGAGAGTCAGAAATGTCCCTTTTTGACAAATTTCTTTTATATGATAGATGCTTTTATATTTTCCTTGTCTGTGATTAGATGCCATGAAAATATTTGTAAATAAAGATCAAATATTTAATAATATTGATCAGATTCCAGAACAAAATTAAAAAATTTAAATTTTAATTTAAAAAGATGAATATTGAAATTATTTATGTTTGACAGTTATCAAATTTTCTGATCAGAAATATCAGTGATAGATTGGTACCAGATTAGTCAAAGCAAGCATCAGTTGTCATGAAGAACTCTTTTTTTTAGTTAATACCTAAATTCAATGTGTGCAACGCATAACTAATGACTACTCAAAAAAGAAATACATATATATTAATTACAAACAGTTAGAAATGCCATACCAACCTAGTTTCTTTTGTTGCTTATTTCAAATATTTTGTTCACAAAATGGACATGTTTTATTGGCAATCAAAATAGTCATATAGAGTTTTAGAGATCGGTGTATTGGAAAAATTGTAATTGATTTAAAAAATTTTGAAAATATTTGTTGTATGACTGCACAGTCACTTAAAACAGTTCATCTTCATAAATTCAATAAATAGTAATGCAAGATGTACTGTAACACTGATTATCATATGCATGTACACATACAGACATACACATCTCCATGATATCTTTTTAACAATAAGTATGCAGGGTATCTTTAATCATGAAAATATATTATTTCAGACATCTTATATGAAGCTCCCTTATGATTTGACTATGAGTGTCTTGCCTGGAGCATTGTGGAGCACATGTTTGCCACCCAAATGAGCATTGCAAGTTCAGACGGGGCAGGCTGACAACAGGTACAGTTTTTGTTTCACAACATGTGGATTTTCTGCCATTGTTGTGGTTATGCTAAAGAGTTGATATGATAGCTCAGAATTTGCAATGTTCAAAATTACATGTACTTTTTATTATTGATAAGAACATTAATTTAAAGTTGGCTTCAAAAACTACTAGAAAAGCACTTGCAAATACTGAGTCAGGCTCTAACAGTCATCATGCACTGAGTGTTTGAATTTTGATGGTTACTTTGAAAAGTGTTTGAATTTAAGGTTGGTTGAAGAAAATACTAGAACAGTAAAAATGAATGAATATTAAGCAAATGTATTTATTTGAATAACACACTAATGACATTAGATCAAGGAAGAAATATGTTTAATATGTTAGAAATATGATCATCTAGAAACTTTAATTCACTGTTGGGGTCATGTATGTATTTATTCATTACGATTTCTGTATGTATTTATTCATTACGATTTCTGTATGTATTTATTCATTACGATTTCTGATTACATGCTCATTAGTTCTCAGTTTCATTTGGAGTTGTAAACCTTGGATAATGTAAATGAATGAATGCTGTTTTGACTAGGTCATTTAGTAAAACACTCAAGTAATGGGATGCATATTTTCAAACAAAAATTGCCATCAGCACTATACATATTGTACAAGCATTATTCAAGATGTTATGTGTTGTTTGTGACAGGACATTAGATCAACAGTAAATGAGGTCACTTTTCATTTTATACCAATGATAGGAACATTAGTGAATTTGTGTTCTGGTTGTTACAAGATGTTAAAGAATTACTTATATATATATATATATATATATATATATATATATATATATATATATATATATATATATATATATATATATATATATATATATAAAGGGAAGTAATTCTTTAACATCTTGTAACAACCAGCACACAAATTGACTAATGTTCCTATCATTGGTATAAAATGAAAAGTGACCTCATTTACTGTTGATCTAATGCCCTGTCACAAACAACACATAACATCTTGAATAATGCTTGTACAATATATGTGCAAAGCCAACTATGTACTGGTGGGGCTCCCCAGGTTCTTCGCCCTTCCAGAAGAAGGTATCGCTTTCCTCTCCTATGCTGACATTTAGTCTGGTGAGATCTCTGTCAATGATTGCCATCTTCCTGATGTCATCCACCTCCATGAGGCCATTGGAGATGCCTGTGCACATGGTGCACACATTCCAGCTTGTGTGTGTGTGTGTGTGTGTGTGTGTGTGTGTGTGTGTGTGTGTAGGGCAGCCTGGTGTCCTCCAAGATGGAGACATTGGTAGTGAGGTAATGCATATCCATTTTCTTCTGCTTGCCTATTCTCCAAATATTATTTTGGTCAGATTAACTGTGTTGGACAGAGAAAGAGAATTTTTTTAAAGTAAATTATGATTCAGCAGGAATAATTTTCAGACCATGTTTACTATCAATCCTTCCCAGCCATCACAGCTCGGGCTTAAAGTGGAAAAAATCCAGTATACGCGTGGCCACCTAGTGGGTAAATGGTAGATAATCTGTAGGAGTTACTTCCTGTCAGTTATATTAATATATAGATACAAAGAAAATTTTTGAGGGAGTGATGGATTTAAATTTAGTTGTGGTTATTCCTAATGTTAACACAAGCAAGTAAGTATTCTCAGAGAAATATAACTTACTAATTTATTTCCTTTCATTGGAAAATATTAATTGACTGAAATAAAATTATTTTAAGAAAGAAGAGCCATTTAAAAAGCAAAAAGCACAGTTCTCCAGGAAATATAATTTCATATTGGTTTGCTTACATACTGGTTTCAGTAAGGCTTCTAAGTTCACTTATTTGTTCTTTAGTATTTAGCCTCATTTGGGATTTATATTATATTATCATGTCATGATGTTTAGATGAATTGATGCTGTGTTAACTTAAGCCGAGCCAAATAAATAATTTGGTTAACTCTGTGATAAAGGAAGCATATTTTCAAGTGTGTAGAGGCCAAGTGATAGACAATGGGCTATATCTTAATATGTAAGTGTTCTAATTAGTTCCATGAAAAATGTGAAAAGCACAAAAAGATTGAAGTGTCAATGAAAGGAATGAATTTAGAATATTGTTTGCTTAACATGAAAAAGGAAGGAGAACTTAGATCTCCATAAAAAACCCTACTAACTCTAAAATTGATGCAGATGAAGTGACTTCATTCCTATTATCTTACCTATTATCCTATTACTATTACCTTAACTCCTATTACCTTACCTATTATCCTATTACTATTACCTTCACTCCTATTACTTTACCTATTATCCTAATAATATTACCTTAATTCCTATTACCTTACCTATTATCCTATTACTATTACCTTAACTCCTATTACCTTACCTATTATCCTATTACTATTACCTTAACTCCTATTATCTTACCTATTATCCTATTACTATTACCTTAACTCCTATTACCTTACCTATTATCCTATTACTATTACCTTAACTCCTATTACCTTACCTATTATCCTATTACTATTACCTTCACTCCTATTACCTTACACACATAACCCTCCTCAACTGGTGTCTTCACCTTGGTCTAGAGAAAAAAAATTATCTGAGTTAAAAAAATGAGATTAAAAATCAGAAATTGTATTGACTCAACATTCCATAATCATCATTCTTCCTAAGCTTATATATAGTTAATTTTATTGCATGGAAATACTGATGTACTTGAAGAGTGCTTGAATTCTTAATGAAATGTCTCTATATGAACCATGAAACATCAAATTCCTGCAGCATCCATCACTATGAATATTTTGGTAAATGCATGAAAACAGCTTGGAGAAAATGGGCAGCTGCTCATGTACAAAGTTGAACGTAGCTTGTGTCTATGTACTAGTTGCATAAAACATGGAATCACTGCAAATAAAGAGTAAGATGGAAATGTACATGTCTTCAATGAAACATGTATCTAAATCATACCAAACAGTTTAGTGCTACCTCAAAAGGAAATGGATTAGCAAAATAACTTATAACGTAAGTGTAATTCAAGACTACATGCATGGCAATTAAGAAACATTGGCCAAATAATTCTTCTAAGTGAATCATAATGCATAGTGGAAAATAAAACATCGAATAAGCATGTAATATGCTATTCATGAGAGGGAACTGTTTTGTATCTTAAAAAAAGGAGAATTTCAGAGAGAAATAAGACAAAGAGATTTATTTTTTAAATTCCTTTCAAAAATGTAGAAACAGGAGTCGATAATTGCTTCAAATTCTTGATCTTCTCAATATGTTTGTTAGATGGTTTTATTTTTTTATTTAAAGTAATACAATACCAGATTTAATTTTTCCATAGACATTAAAAAGACTTGATTTCATTTGAAGCATCTGTATCTGTTTGTTTTGAATGACTGGTAATAGACCAGAAGAACTTATGGGATGGTTTTTTTGTCTGTCAGGTGTTTGTCAATGACTAACAGTTTGTTATTGGATTGCCGTGAAACTTTATATACACATTTATCCCATGGTCTGTTTTGTTTTTTACCAGAAGGCTTTTTATTATTAGGTCTTCAATAACAAATGGTACCAGTCTGATATCCAATATGGCCTCCACAGTAACCTTTTTGAAAATCTCGCTTCTCCTTCTACATGGAAAATATTATCAACAGTGACCCTCTTACAATATCTGATTGGTACTAAAACTTATAATCTGACATCCAGCATGGCCGAAATATTATTAATGCTGCTCTGAAGAAATGGAAAATCATATCAGTGATGTTTTTCCTCCAGCAGGCTATGACATCAAGCTAATGATGTGAATGAAAATAGTTCTGACATCAAATATGGTTTCCACATCAAACATAGTGAAAATTTATGTTTTTGATTCACCAAAGTCTTTTACCAGTGTCATGTCTTTGTTTTAAATGAATATGGTACAAATCTTACATTCAGTATGGCTGATTTGAAAAAGAATAGCTCAAGAATAATTAAACAGATGATAAAATGGTCTTGTCTTGAATTCCTGGAAATTTCTTTATTATTTTAACAGGATGTTAGATTCAGTTAATCTTAATTATTTAAAATACAGAAAGTCAAAAATGGCTTCACAAGGAGACACATTAGAGGAACGCCTGAAAAAAACAGAATATAAGAACTGGCTGAAAGCAGGAATGTCTTTGATTCGTGTAAAGGAAGGACTAGAAACTTTTGCAGATGCAGAGAGTAATGTGCTGCACAAAGACATCTTGACAAAATGTATGCCATGTGGACAATGCACACAAGATGGAGTCAAACATAAAAATAGACAAAAACTCTGTCCGTCTTGTGACTCCTTTAAAGATGAGATTAAGAAACGGCACAAATATTTAAGTCCTAACTGGGACAACACAGATGTACAGAAATGGACAAATGACCACTGGTCAGTGTCCAAGTGTTTTATGAATCCAGGACAGTCAGGAAACCATTTAGCATCAGATACAGACATTAGTGGACTTCTTAATTTCATCATAAATTACAAGAAGTTCCAGGATACAAAGTATGGTGATATTCAAAAGAATGCAGTTAAGGTGAGTTCTTTCCCATCTATCTATCTATCTATCTATCTATCTATCTATCTATCTATCTATCTATCTATCTATCTATCTATCTATCTATCTATCTATCTATCTATCTATCTATCTATCTATCTATCTATCTATCTATCTATCTATCTATCTATCTATCTATCTATCTATCTATCTATCTATCTATCTATCTATCTATCTATCTATCTATCTATCTATCTATCTATCTATCTATCTATCTATCTATCTATCTATCTATCTATCTATCTATCTATCTATCTATCTATCTATCTATCTATCTATCTATCTATCTATCTATCTATCTATCTATCTATCTATCTATCTATCTATCTATCTATCTATCTATCTATCTATCTATCTATCTATCTATCTATCTATCTATCTATCTATCTATCTATCTATCTATCTATCTATCTATCTATCTATCTATCTATTATCTGTCTGTCTGTGTCTATCTAGCTATATATCTGTATGTCTGTCCATCCATCTGCCCATCTACCCACCCACCCATTCATCCATCCATCCATCCATTTATTTATCCATCCAACCATCTAAATATCATGTTGAGTTATCTTTCCTTGTATTAATTATCATCATCTTTCTTTTAGTCAATCTATCCTATATATATATATGAATCTGCATTGTATTTATCCATCCATCCAACTATGCTTTATATATCTGCATAGTATCAATCTCTTCACAGTTAATGCATTTTTGTTATGCAGTGGTCAGTATTAAATAATTACCATTAAGTTGCCCATGATGGACATTATAAGCTTTTGAAGTTCTCATGCCTCTTGTTGGCAGAGCTTGTTATTATATATGCTTGGTATATTTTCTAAATATTTTTTCTTATCACTCTTTCAATAGCTATTTTCATTGGCTTCCATGCAGTCACAAGAGTGTTGGCTTTCATGGAAATGAATGGTTTCATATTTCATGGAAAGAAATATCTAGGTGTTTTATTTTTGGAGATATCATCCACTCTGCTTTTATTTTAAAAGGGTTAAAAAGTGTAGTAATTGGAACTGAGATTAATTATATATTATTGCAATAAGCAAATGATTTAGATCATGATTACTGTAGAAGCAGTCATTTGTTGCAATGGTGCCTGGGATTTATACACATGTAGGATAATTATATTAGCAAACTCAGCACATTTTGAGGACCTGGTTTGGCCTATTCTTAGAAGCTATGCAGATGAATGATCTCTGAACAACTTATAGACAAGATTTCAAGAAGGCAACATACTTGTATGTGGAATGCAGATTTAGGTTACATTCCAAACTATCATAACATTTTATCTCAACTAGGCATTAGGCCATTGGGATTTTGCCATAAATTGTCATCCAACATCCAATTGTCATTAACTAATTCTCAAAAATGACAAAACCAACAAAATATGAAAGAAGACTTGAGCATTATGGTCTTTTAGTTTTGTACAAATCATGCTAATCTGCCTTGAATTACAGCTAACACTGCTGAAAAAGATCAACATTTAAAATCTTCTAGAAAAGAACAGATGTTGAGTAAATATGAGAGTATCCTGACATATTTATTTTATACAAATGATGCTGATTTGTTTAAAAAGTTGCATCTGTTACTAAAATTAGAAAAAAAACCTTGAAACAACTTCTTAAAGACTGGTCAACACAAGTTAACAAACTTTCACATAAAGCATCCTAGACAACCTATAAATTTAAAAAGCATTATACTAACCCAGATCTTAGCCAGCTGTCTTGGCATTTGGCTTCTGTTATGTATATTTAATTTGTAATGTGTGATTGACCTTTATACATAATTGAGGATATGGCTTTGACCTACCTGTCTGATGTCTTATTTTATAAACTAAATAATTGGATAACTAATATTCATCTATGAGAGATTATATATTAAGATTCTTACTTGTAGGTAAAATATGTTTACCATGGTTTGACTTTTTGATTCAGCCTTGATTCTGACCTTAAAACTTTCTAGAAATGAATTTTGTTAGTTTGATGGAAATTTCAATTAAGATGATTCTTATCCTGGTTTTAAGATTGCATTAATGTTGATTATATTAGAATAATGCATTCCATATCTTGATACTAGTCTTGGTGCAATCAATTTTATATGTATTCAGGTGAGAGGGTTTATTTAAATTATTCCCTGGAATTACAAAGAGCTCATTAATATTTTCAGACTATATCACCATTTTGGGGTTATTGTGAATTCATTCAAGGTCATTTTCATTTATATCATTGTCATAAATCAAGACTCCTTACATGTTATCATGTTTGAGAATACTGATACATAAAAAATTCAATATTGAAATTCATTCTGAACACCACTGGAATTCATTTGGAATACTCTATACTTTTGGACTTGTGATACAACTTTTAGGACTTCTTCTTCAAAGTAGTTAAAGTCCTTTTTAAACTTTTCACCTTTATAGGGAAAAAATTATTTATTGGTTTTCTGTTAGTTAAAGACCATTGCATTACAACACTTCAAGATGTATGTCAGCCAGGTGCACTGAGGCTGAGTCAGAGCACTTATTTTTAAAACATAAGTCATACATCAGTAATTGATGGTATATTTAGTTGTGAATAAGACACTAAGTTGTTCCTCACATAATGAACTGCCATCATACCATAACTTTTGCATAAGGTAGACAATGAATTCAGCAGAGTACCTTAGTGTTATACATACAGAAAACTAACACTGTATTTATAGTTAAATTGTAAGCAATTATAGAAACCCCTGTGATTTATCCAAGTTCCCAGTAATGATGGTAACTATTTCATGAGGACATAACAATTGATACAGGTATTTAAATACATGAAGTAAAACCAGGGATTCATGTTAGCACTATTAGTCATGCTAATATCACCACCAACATGTTACAATCAGCAATAAATATGCATGGAAGATTAAGGAAGTATTAAGCTTCCATATGTTAAAGATATACTTCTTTGGCAAACATGATCATAACATCGTTGTGTCAACAAAACCAGTCATTGATTGCAGTATGTGATAAAAAAATAACAAATTAATATTTGTTTTGTTGTAATGACATTTTGCAGAATTATTAGAACCCAAGTATTTAATTCTGACATGTCTACACCATTAACGTTGCACCTTGAGCATGGGATGATTGTTTTGTCATGTGTCTCTCAAATCTTTAAACCTGTGCATCCATAATGACCAATCTTATTCATCAGGAAAAATTTAAAAATCCACATTATTTTTCATTTTTTCAAGTCTGTCAGTGTTTGCTTTTTGTGGTCATAGCCACTACAAACTTAAAGTTCGCAGTTTCTTTCCCCATTTTAAACAGTTGGAAATCACTACATTCAAGGTTTGAAGTAGTGTAAAGAGTTACAATGCAATGTCAATGATGGTCACTGGCATGGCTTACGGTTGAAGTTACAGTAATGACAATGGCTACAGATTTGGTAGGAAGTGAAAATGTGCAGAATGTACAATTTGGCATTTAATAAATGAAGTATTAGTTTGTATCTAAAGAAAATAGTTAATAAAGAATGAGAATTACTATAGTAACCATAACTGATAATTAGTAAATACCAAAGTTCAATATGATCAATATCTGGAATAGAAAGTTTAATAGTGCAGCTTTTTACATTGAGACATGTAAATGTTTTATGGGTTACTTGAGTGCCCTTGATAAACTGTTAGAAACAATAATTTTCAAAGAAATCATAGTACATTGTAAACAATAAAGTTAAGGTGATAAATCTGTTAAAGTAATTAAGATTATTGAACGTTTTATGATTACTGCTACATTAAGTACTGTGTAGTATTTTTCTTGTCCATTTGAAATTTTGTGTCTTTGAAATGTGGAGGAAAGGGGTCGTTTTATGATTACTGCTACATTAAGTACTGTGTAGTATTTTTTTGTCCATTTGAAATTTTGTGTCTTTGAAATGTGGAGGAAAGGGGTCTACATTGCCCACTGCGCTTGAAGTCCTAAATGTAGTGAATTATCTAAAATATGACCATTCATGCCTTCGAAATAACTCAAGATGACAATCAGTCAGTTATCTTATTGATGAAAATATGACCAGGCAGGCCTTAGAAATAACTCATCACAGCAACAGGAGTTTGATATTACATGTATATAGTTTGGAACTATATGATAACAAAAAAATATTTTTGACAAAGATTTTTGGAATTCATCAATAGGTGGTAACAGCAACATATGGCTTAATAAGAAGCTTTACTTCTACTGGTACAGATTATTGATAATGAGAAATCACTGCATTTATGTTAGACTTAATAGTTATAGATTGCACATATAATGAAAGGAAATCTGTTTACTATTAAACACTTTATGCCTTTCAATTTGAATTACAGGTTCGGGATGATAGAAACCATATCATACATATTGGACGTGACCAACTTTCAGAAACAGATTTGAAATCGTACACAAATAACATGCTAAACCTGCTGAAAGATGAGAAACCTGATGGACAACTTAAAGGAATCAAGGATGTAGAGAATGCCAAAGACCAGATTCAGCAGGTTCGTATAAAATACATCAGTGCCAGGAAAAGTAATTTCAAACACTGCTGGCATATGAAAATTTAAACATTGTTTAAATATGGCATATTTTTTATATTTTGACATAAGCCACAAGAAAATGAAAAGCCAGGAAAATATTTATCATTTTTAAAACTTAGTCTTACCAGATGATCTTTGATATAATTTTGCAACCTCATTTGTATAGGTAAATGGAATCTATATTATTTGTATAACATTTGCTGGTTAGTAAAACATACTGTAATATGCCAAGTCTGTTCAGTGTTAGCAGGAGTTAATCAAAGGTGTCCTTGAAAGTTGCTGTTTACTCTGAACAGAGAGTTAACCTTGTTAATAGCCATTTAAATGGCATTTTAATATCAGTAATATGTTTACGGTCAATATTGTTAAGTTTACTCTTCCTGAAAAACCTTGCCCATGCTGGATGCACTATCTTCCTGTTCTAGAAAATATTGACCCTGACTACCCATCATTGACCCTGACTACCCATCATTGACCCTGACTACCCATCATTGACCTTGACTACCCTTCATTGACCCATGCGCAATATTGCGTCTTCAGTACTTTTTGGATGACATCTTAAATCATATATTGAGGAAGCAATCCCTATGGTTTTGCTACATCCAGATGCTGCTACAATGCTGGATTGCAGATTTCTCACAAAAGTGAATTATTACATGCAAATTTTAAAACTCAATGGGGGAAAGATCTCACAAGTAATATGTGGTTCCCTCAATTTCCCATAATAAATGCAAGATTTATTTGTTTGGTTTTTTTTATTAGGATTATCAGACAATCATCTTCTATGCCTTATCTCCGTGATCTCAGCTAATTTTATATTCATGGAAAATATTGTCTGAATAAAAGAATTATTATAATGAAGATTTGTGGGAGTATTGCAGAAGCTGTGGAGATATTCCAATTGAATTGTTTCCTGGAGTGGTATGGTAAGTTGAACCATCTATCAGCAATATGGGAATGTCTAAAACTCAAGAGTAGTGTCATGTTAAAAATTCTTTTACTGATTTCTTTAGGAAATTCAGCAAGATGGAAAGATCATCTGTTAAAGACAAATCTGGGGAGGATGAAATATCCAATTATTTCTGCTGACAGAGTATGACACATAAAGCTATAATACATTGACATAAGTATCCAAGGAACATGGGTAAATTGTGGCAAATTGTATTTTGGATGTTGTCATGAAAACAACTTTCAAAATCAATTAAAAATGGAAACTACTCTTATTTATATGGTAACCACAGATCTTTGAAACTTCTTAGACCAGACTTCCTCACTCATCTATGGTCAAAGAAATTGCACACAAGAATCCATAAGGCAAAATAAAAGGTAGTCAGTTCCTCATTCTATTCTGAGATTCTTTGTCTCATCACCAATTTATGGTGTTCATTCCTCCTCCTTGGATACTGCAGCTTTCACAAACAAGACTTTTTTTAGGATCATTTGCTTGCCTCTCTTATAGACTATTAGGGAATCAAAGGCAATGTTCTTATTGACTATAGTCTCACCAATCTGTTCTCAGCAACTTCCTTCAGTGTATTGAAGAAGGAATCATTGAAGGCTGTTATATTGCAGCAACTAGTGAAGACATTATGGCCATGGCATTGTCAGCAGAGATACCACATTGGATATTTCAAAGTATTTGCAAATATCTTCTTTGGGCTGCACTCTGGAATCTGAGATTTAATTCAGCAGTCTCATTCCTGCCACTAAATCACAGGATTTTAAGGGTGAACATATGTCTCATACTTTGCAGTCAACCTATTATGGGGATAATAAAGAATTCATTATATTAAAAGCAATGAATTAAATGTTTCATGCATCAGTTAGTGGTCTGTTGAAATTGGCCAATAAATGAGTAAGCCATGAACAAGCCCTATTTCTAAAAGAAAGGTATACAAACACAACTTAAAAGTAGACAGTCATTTTACAAGTCAACTCCACACCAATCATAATTATCACAAAGAAGATGGAGAGGCAAGGGCAAAGAAAGGAAGTCTACTGATTATTTCACTTTCCCTAAAATTGGGAAGTTGAATGAAGAAAAATGCATCCCTAGGGATCCCTCACCCCCTGCATTGTATCCCTCATCCTTTATTACAGAAGCTGGTGTCACAGAATTCCTTCCTCAAGGGCAATTAATCTCTTCCATCAGTCAGATGTAAAAAGACAAAAGAAGAACACACCCTTCTTGAGAATTATGCAGTAGAGTGATTAAAATCATCCAGTCACCAGCATTGTACCTAACAATATGTTTGGTCTCCAAAAAGGGTAAAAAAGTGGAGTTAATTGTAGATTTCCCACTTGCAAATTTCTGAGATGAAACCTTCAGGACAGAAACTGTACCACCAGTTTGGAATGCTTTCAGACCTGGAGACTGGGCAGTGTCTGTTGATCTTCAGGATTTATTTCCACATCCTGGTCCTTCCTCAGCACAATAAATATTTCTGAGTTTTGATTGGATAGAAAGCATCTCAATTTAGAGCCATGATGTTTAGTCTAGTCTAAAGCACCCAAGGTCATCACCAACATTATGTGAGTACACATTCTGATCATTGACGACTGGCTGCTACATAACAGCAGCAAACAGTTCCTATTATGTCATATGACATATTCTGTTGGTCCATACTGACTCATTTAGAACTTATTTCCAACTAAGAAAAATCAGGATTTTTGTATACAAAGGACTCCTTACTTTTCTGGACCAGCACACAAAATCCTCACAGTTTTCATTCTCAGCTCATATTGATCTTTTCTGAGAACCTTAGATTTCATGACAGTCCTGGTATTCCTAGACTCTATTTACTTCCTCTTCATCTTCTTCTATTGGTGGTTTGAAAACCACAGAAAGGTTCACTTTCAGATCAATTTTCTTTAGGGTTGACTGTTCAGTACAGACAGTCAGTTTCTGATTTGGAGTTGCTCTTCATGACTCTTGTTTGTACAGATTTAGGTTGGGGATGGGATGGGTGGGCTCATTGAGAGCTGGAGTGAGTACTTCTCTATGGATATTGGTCATAGAAAGAAATTCTTTATCACATAAATAGTTTAGAAATGAAAGACTTGCCTTTTGCCCTAAAAGGAATACAGGTCATGTCTAAAGGCATAGCATCAGTGTCTCCTCAGATGGCACATCAGTGGTGTCATACCTCAGTTGACAAGGAGGTACACCTTTTCCTTCTCTCTGCATGGAGATATGGAATCTTCTAAGATGGGCTGTCAGATGGGATTACACTCAGAGTTCATTACATTTCAGGAAAGAAAGACTTTCTTTCCAGCAGTCTGTCGAGAAAAGGTAAGATCTTCTTAGCAGAATGGTCTTGGCATTTAACAGTAGCTTTTCATTCTATGGGAGAAACTTTTAGTGGTTTTGTTTGCAATGAAACTCAACAAGAAGCTTCAGTTTTATGCTTTCCCAGTCCTAGAAAAAAGCTTTTGGATATTTTCAGCTTGAAGTGGGATCAACTGTTCACTTATGCATTTCCACCCTTCAGGCTGATTCCACAAGTACTTCACAAAGTCAGAACATCTACACCTTTGATTGTCCTAATTTGCACACCTGTGGGCTCAGAGGTTTTAGTTAGGTGATTTTGGTTCAGTGATTTTGATTGATCAAAATAACTATGGCGTTACCTCAGTGGAAGAAACTATTCTCACAACACAGAGGTACTCCGTTCACAGATCCTTCACATTGCATGCTTCTCAAGTGATGCAAAGTTAAAAGTTGATGACTGCATCATCCAGGTCTGTGATATTCTATATCTAAGATCTATGAAGCAAAGTGGAGAATGTGGTCAGTGCAATAGTAAACATGTTAATCCTAACAACCACTCTCTTGCTGCAGCCACAGATTTTCTACTCTTCCAGTTTTGAGGAGAGATATTGTTCAGTATTCATAATCAAATGTCATAAGTATGCACTTTCAGACATTATTATTATTATTATTATTATTATTATTATTATTATTATTATTATTATTATTATTATTATTATTATTATTATTATTATTATTATTATTATTATTATTACTTTATTTAAAGAGGGTAACTCAATTAGCTAAGAAATAATCTACCTTGAGGCCCTCATTCAAAGGAATTTATTTATTTTTGCTGCATCTGTGAAGCCATTGTATATACTGGGTTTGGAAAGAGGAAAAAGAGTGGGCATTTCTAATCTCTCTAATTTCTAATTGTTTACATTCTCCAAAAGGCCAATCCATTGGTACAGATCATCATTTGGTGTTAAGTACTTCAAGTTATAGAATCTGGTGTCTTTTTCATTCAGGTCAAGATGGAAACTTTCATGTATGTTGTGGCTTCTGATTAAAACCTGTTATGAACCTCTGAAAATCATATGTTTAAGACCACCATTCTTATAGCTGTTGCATGGAAAAGAAACTACTGCAAGTTTATCAACTGAGGATGGGATGTTTGTGCTTGAGTTTAATTTATGTTTTCTTCTTATGACAACTGGATTTCCTTGCAAAATGCCAGCTTTTTCATCAGTGCTTTCCATCCCAGATAGAGATCCCCATTTATATATGTGATGGGGATGATCAGACTTCTTTGCCCAGAAATTATTAATAGAAGAAAGAATCCACAGATAGATTGGCTGAGTGACATGGCAAGTCATTTTTTCCACATTTTACCCCTTCATGAGCTCCTTATTCATAAATTCAGCTTAATAATAGTGGCAAATAAGGTAATGATAATATTGGGGGAATAAAGGTAATTTTATTTATGTAATACATACCTGTCACTATTAAATGCTGTCCTCCAACCCTGCTCTATTGTCCTTCATTAGCCAATGTCCTTAGAAAGAGTAAGGATCTGCTTACACGTCGTTGTAAGAATTTCTAAAACAAGAAGTTTTTCATTGCAGAAAGAATAAGTTTAACAGTAGTGGCAGTTAAGTATTACATAATTAAAATTCATTCCCCCCACCCCACCCCACCACTAGATTTCAGGTTAATTTTGTACTCATTACACACGACTTACAGTTTCCAGATGCAAAAGAATTTTGTGGTGTTCTGCCCTGGCAATTCTCTATTAGTCTGTACTACTCATGTCAAAGTGTACATCGTAGGTAGTACTATCTTAGGAATCAATGCTAGTTGTGTCTGACTGCTCAACAAGAGCAGTTTTCTGTAGGCATCAGTGCTAATTGTGTCAGAGAGTACAACACAAGCACTTATATATTAAGAGTCAAAGCTGATTCCATCAGTGTACAACATTGAAAGCTTTATATTAGGAATTGATACTAATTGCATCTGAGTGTACAATGTTTGCAGTTCTATATTAGTAGTCAATGCTAATTATGTCAGTGTACAACAAGGGGAATTTTCGGGTTGTATTTGTGTCCTGTTATTTATGTGAATTGCTTTTGTTACTCGTATGTAAGCTGCAGGTGACCTATCATATTAAATGGATCAATTATGTAATTTGCAGATTCTCTTATCAAGCTTCATCATACACCTTGAGGATGAATACAAAGTTCGGCTGATTGCTTTAGAAGGTCAAATTGACTTGATAAAAAGTGAGATGCAAGTAATAAATGGGAAACTTCAAAAATCTGAGCAAGATTTTGATGAGATTAAGAAAGGCACCAACATCCAGGGCCAAGAGATTGAGAAAACAGCAGACAAAGTCCTGAATCTAATGAAGGAATATGGGCATTTACAGTCAATGCAAGAAAAGGTAAACTTTTTTTATTAATAAAGGTTTATGAAACTGTCACCAAAGCAAGCTTCGAAGATGATGTCTAATTTATTCGGGTGCTTTTTGCATCTGTCTTGGAATAAGAAAACTAGTTTAAAAAATATTTGTTCATTCTTTATTAGATTTTTATGCTGTTGTCACATTAAGTATTTTATATCATATTACATAATAGTGAATCTGAAATGTGTGTATTCGCATGTTCTGAAAACTTGGCAAAATATGTAATGTGGACTCCACAAACAGGCTTCTTAATGTGAATCTCTTTGAGAAAGGAAAACAAATTAAAGACTTAAATGCCTGGCATTTGAGTCAGTGAGTACTTAACATTGAATTAGCATGCCAAAAGTATTAAAATTTGAAAAAGAACTTGTGAGAACAAAGAGAAAATATGGTCTTTAGCAAACCCACACGTAAAATTTAGTCAAATTTGCACATGAAAAATTTGGACTTATGCAAATGAATATATTTGGTCCTTAAAAAATTTGGACTTAATGAATGCAAATAAACTTAAGAGCATGAAACTTATAATTGGTTTTATCCTAATGCATTCACACATAACTTTTTAATTACTAAAATGCTCTGGCACATAAAACACTCAGTATTGACAATTAAAGCATGTAAAGATTTAGAATTGTCTGGCACTTTCATTTTTTGGTCATGCATATGATCCAGTGTCTGTAAAGGTCAGCAGGAATCTTTCTGTCCCACGCTGATAAAACAAAACTGGCAAAATATCCAGTTTTTTTGACAGGGAAGCACCAGTTTTCTGCTTTCTAGAGAAAGTTTCCTGCTCTAGAATGTGTCTGGATTTGCAGAGTCTGGATAAAGGCATAAAGGCATTGGAGTTAGGTATGAATAAAACAATTAGACACTGCACTGAACAACAGTGTCAGGGTTGACATATTATATTGTCAGACTGCCATATTAGGTTTGACATCTTACATTGTCAGATTGTCATATCAGGATTGACATCTTTTATTGTCAGATTGTCATATCAGGGTTGACATCTTTTATTGCCAGATTGTCATATCAGGGTTGACATCTTATATTGCCAGATTGTCATATCAGGGTTTACATCTTACATTGTCAGATTGTCATAGCAGGGTTGACATCTTACATTGTCAGATTGTCATATCAGGGTTGACATCTTATATTGCCAGATTGTCATATCAGGGTTGACATCTTACATTATCAGATTGTCATATCAGGGTTGACATCTTTTATTACCAGATGATCACATTGTAATGCACCAGCAGATCATACTCTGCACAATTTTGAGTGACCAGTGTAAACACTAATGATAGGAATGCCAGCACATGATGTTCAGATTTATTGATGCTAACAAAGAATAAGTCTGTACTGGGTGTGTTTTTGGAGTCTTAACAGCAATGTTCATACATTTAGTGCTGTTTCTGAACTTATGAATGGACATAAAGTCCTTGACTGTATGGTAGAAATGAATAGGTCATATGATTTTGCTGGCAAGTTTGAAGTATTTAACAAAAATTAAAATGAGCTAAGGAAAAAAGATGGACTTTCATTTCCATATTTTAACACCCAATAATAAACAGGGACACATAATACTCACTTTTGTTTTACTATACTTCATTTTTAGTTACTTTTTCTATTGAAATTCCTGAACTGTGACCAGATTGGACCACCTTTTTTCAGATTGATCACCATTTTATCAAATTTAAGGGGACAGTACCCAAATTTACTGAGTGTAGTACTCATGCCTAATTTGAATAATAATACGAAAGTAATAAATATGTATGTAACTGTCAGCATTATTTCCATAATATTTTCATTATTTTGCTAGGTTGCTAGGTTACAACCAATCAGAAAACATGATAATATTAATATGCATGATTGTAATTAAAAGGCTAGAAAAGATCGGACTGAAACGGTAAGCGCAATTTCAGTGTGTTTTAATTAGATCATTCATTTATTTTTATTCATGGATTTACTGAGATGTATTGGCATAACAATAAAATGTAAATTAGTGTCACTGTGATCAAACATAATATTCATTTGTAACCTTTCTTGAGTACAAAGAAAAAAATAAATTTAAAAAATATACCTTATCTACTCCCTTCACCTCCCCAACAAAGAATAACCCCATCATATCAAGACAAGTGCATGCCTAGTTTAAGAAGACTGGGCAATTTGCCCTCCTCCTTACTATATCTTACAAAATTTATTCATTTGCTGATATAAAAGAAATTAAACACAAGCATGGTACTAACAGCTGCATTGCTAGGCAATCAGCATTAAGAGCTTATTGATAGGGCTGGTCTGCCTTTTGTCAGTGACTGGGTGGGGCATGATGCTTCATGTCTGAAGCATGATGCCCCAGTGCTATCACCATAAACTGCTCCATTGCAGATATCATAGTGATGTGACTAATAAATTGTTAAAGGTATGTTAAAAATCCGAAACACACACAAAACACATTTTTGACTGCACCATTTTAACTTCTTAACAGATTAAATACATATCTATTTCTGTAAGAAATACCACCTCTAAAGTTAATCTAGTGAAATATTGGGTAACATTGTGGGAGAGAATGGATTTTGTTTATATCTTGGTGTAGTCTGCAATATAAAGTTTCATTAATTTTATATCAATTAATTTTAATATCAAGTTTCATTTTAATTTTACCAGTATTACCAGTATTAGTACAACAGGGACCAGTATTTATGCACTGAATATCAGTTCCAAGGCCAAGACTGTTATTTGGTCAAAGGTTCAAGGCCAAGACTGTTAGTTGGTCAGATCTTTCCCTATGATTTGTAATTGTGACAACAAATTAGTATACATAGTTAAGGAGTCAAAGGTCAAGGCTTTAATATCTCAGTACTTGTTGTTGACTACATAAGATGACAGGAAAAAATGTAAAAATTCTGTAGTTCTTGGTGACAAATTCCACGGAACCTGTGAGTTGTCTGACTTGTCCTATCTGAGCTATATAACAATTCATATAGTCAGTCTTTAATTTTAAGTTCTAATGAAGATGGAAATGATTAAGACCACTTAGCACATCAATAAATTGTAAATAAATGGAGAAGAGGACAGCAGAAGGAAAATAACTGCTCAAAATTTTACTTAAAATGTTATTGTGTGCTTTCTTGAAATAACCTTTAACTATCATTTGCTTAAAATAATTTACATTTCCTACAAATAATGAATACTTGAGTAAATGTGTGGGGCATCCACCTATAACTTTAGATGATGAGTGTTGGATTTTTGAATATTGGAAATAATTTATAACCATATTCATTTACATGTTTCTTTATACAAAATACTCCTAGACATTATTTAGCATAGTCCAAGTTTCCTCTGATCCTTGCCATGCCATGTTTTGATATTTGGACATTTATAAATGTCCTAATATCAAAATTCGGATGGCAATGGTCAAAGGAAACTCAGACTATGTTTAGCAATATATATATAAAGACCTGGCTCTTTTCCTTTATCTTTTTAGATTCAAGAAGATCGGCGTTCAATTCAAACATTAAAACTTCAGGTCCATAATACTGATACTTTGATTCAAGACCTTGATGACAGGGTAGAAAAGAAATTCATCTCTGTCATGCAAGAAAATGTACATATCAAAGAAACCCTTGATGAAATGAAGATACAACTTGACAAAGTAAAATTCAGGTTGGAGCAGCTTGAAGCTATGAACACAAGCCAGCAGTTGCAGATCAGAGACCATGGTCTACAGATCCAAGACCATGGAAAGAAAATAGAAGCTTTGAGTGAACGAGCACCCAAAGTTACTGATAAAGGTAAATTGGATTAATATGCTCCATTATAATCAAGAATAATGGACCTATTCTGCAATTAGTGATTTTAAAGAATAATGGACCCATTCTGCAATTAGTGATTTTAAAGAATAATGGACCCATTTTGCAATTAGTGATTTTAAAGAATAATGGACCCATTCTGCAATTAGTGATTTTAAAGAATAATGGACCCATTCTGCAATTAGTGATTTTAAAGAATAATGGACCCATTCTGCAATTAGTGATTTTAAAGAATAATGGACCCATTCTGCAATTAGTGATTTTAAAGAATAATGGACCCATTTTGCAATTAGTGATTTTAAAGAATAATGGACCCATTCTGCAATTAGTGATTTTAAAGAATAATGGACCCATTCTGCAATTAGTGATTTTAAAGAATAATGGACCCATTCTGCAATTAGTGATTTTAAAGAATAATGGACCCATTCTGCAATTAGTGATTTTAAAGAATAATGGACCCATTCTGCAATTAGTGATGTTAAATAATCTTGGAAATGTCGTTTAATGTCACACCACTCCTAAATGGATGGTCTTGTCAACATGGGGTTTCACTAAAAGACTTCATATGACATCTTGTTGGTTCTAAATGAAAATGGTGCCAATCTGACATAGAGTAAAATATAGCTACCATAGCAGACATGTTGAAGCCCTTGGTATTGCTAGTGCTTCTGAATGGATGTTCATCATCAGGTTTGACATCCACTGTATCCTTGCTAAAGATCTGAATGGATGTTCATCATCAGGTTTGACATGCACAGTATACTTGCTAAAGATCTGAATGGATGTTCATCATCAGGTTGGACATGCACAGTATCCTTGCTAAAGATCTGAATGGATATAGGTTTGACATGCACAGTATCCTTGCTAAAGATCTGAATGGATGTTCATCATCAGGTTTGACATGCACAGTATCCTTGCTAAAGATCTGAATGGATGTTCATCATCAGGTTTGACATGCACAGTATCCTTGCTAAAGATCTGAATGGATATAGGTTTGACATGCACAGTATCCTTGCTAAAGATCTGAATGGATGTTCATCATCAGGTTTGACATGCACAGTATCCTTGCTAAAGATCTAAATGGATGTTCATCATCAGGTTTGACATGCACAGTATCCTTGCTAAAGATCTGAATGGATATAGGTTAGACATGCACAGTATCCTTGCTAAAGATCTGAATGGATGTTCATCATCAGGTTTGACATGCACAGTATCCTTGCTAAAGATCTGAATGGATGTTCATCATCAGGTTTGACATTTACAGTATCCTTGCTAAAGATCTGAATGGATGTTCATCATCAGTTTGGACATGCACAGTATCCTTGCTAAAGATCTGAATTGATGTTCATCATCAGGTTTGACATTCACAGTATCCTTGCTAAAGATCTGAATGGATGTTCATCATCAGGTTGGACATGCACAGTATCCTTGCTAAAGATCTGAATGGATGTTCATCATCAGGTTTGACATGCACAGTATCCTTGCTAAAGATCTAAATGGATGTTCATCATCAGGTTTGACATGCACAGTATCCTTGCTAAAGATCTGAATGGATATAGGTTAGACATGCACAGTATCCTTGCTAAAGATCTGAATGGATGTTCATCATCAGGTTTGACATGCACAGTATCCTTGCTAAAGATCTGAATGGATGTTCATCATCAGGTTTGACATTTACAGTATCCTTGCTAAAGATCTGAATGGATGTTCATCATCAGTTTGGACATGCACAGTATCCTTGCTAAAGATCTGAATTGATGTTCATCATCAGGTTTGACATTCACAGTATCCTTGCTAAAGATCTGAATGGATGTTCATCATCAGGTTGGACATGCACAGTATCCTTGCTAAAGATCTGAATGGATGTTCATCATCAGGTTTGACATGCACAGTATCCTTGCTAAAGATCTGAATGGATGTTCATCATCAGGTTTGACATGCACAGTATCCTTGCTAAAGATCTGAATGGATGTTCATCATCAGGTTTGACATGCACAGTATCCTTGCTATATATCTGAATGGATGTTCATCATCAGGTTTGACATGCACAGTATCCTTGCTAAAGATCTAAATGGATGTTCATCATCAGGTTGGACATGCACAGTATCCTTGCTAAAGATCTGAATGGATGTTCATCATCAGGTTTGACATGCACAGTATCCTTGCTAAAGATCTGAATGGATGTTCATCATCAGGTTTGACATGCACAGTATCCTTGCTAAAGATCTGAATGGATGTTCATCATCAGTTTGGACATGCACAGTATCCTTGCTAAAGATCTGAATGGATGTTCATCATCAGGTTTGACATGCACAGTATCCTTGCTAAAGATCTGAATGGATGTTCATCATCAGGTTTGACATGCACAGTATCCTTGCTAAAGATCTGAATGGATGTTCATCATCAGGTTGGACATGCACAGTATCCTTGCTAAAGATCTGAATGGATGTTCATCATCAGGTTGGACATGCACAGTATCCTTGCTAAAGATCTGAATGGATGTTCATCATCAGGTTTGACATGCACAGTATCCTTGCTAAAGATCTGAATGGATGTTCATCATCAGGTTTGACATGCACAGTATCCTTGCTAAAGATCTGAATGGATGTTCATCATCAGGTTTGACATGCACAGTATCCTTGCTAAAGATCTGAATGGATGTTCATCATCAGGTTTGACATGCACAGTATCCTTGCTAAAGATCTGAATGGATGTTCATCATCAGGTTGGACATGTACAGTATCCTTGCTAAAGATCTGAATGGATGTTCATCATCAGGTTTGACATGCACAGTATCCTTGCTAAAGATCTGAATGGATGTTCATCATCAGGTTTGACATGCACAGTATCCTTGCTAAAGATCTGAATGGATGTTCATCATCAGGTTGGACATGCACAGTATCCTTGCTAAAGATCTGAATGGATGTTCATCATCAGGTTTGACATGCACAGTATCCTTGCTAAAGATCTGAATGGATGTTCATCATCAGGTTTGACATGCACAGTATCCTTGCTAAAGATCTGAATGGATGTTCATCATCAGGTTTGACATGCACAGTATCCTTGCTAAAGATCTGAATGGATGTTCATCATCAGGTTTGACATGCACAGTATCCTTGCTAAAGATCTGAATGGATGTTCATCATCAGGTTTGACATGCACAGTATCCTTGCTAAAGATCTGAATGGATGTTCTTCATCAGGTTTGACATGCACAGTATCCTTGCTAAAGATCTGAATGGATGTTCATCATCAGGTTTGACATGCACAGTATCCTTGCTAAAGATCTGAATGGATGTTCATCATCAGGTTTGACATGCACAGTATCCTTGCTAAAGATCTGAATGGATGTTCATCATCAGGTTTGACATGCACAGTATCCTTGCTAAAGATCTGAATGGATGTTCATCATCAGGTTTGACATGCACAGTATCCTTGCTAAAGATCTGAATGGATGTTCATCATCAGGTTTGACATCCACAGTATCCTTGCTAAAGATCCTTTTATTGCTGCTCTTCCTCAATGTATAATCACATCAGTTTTCATTGCAACAATTTTTACAATATGGCCAACAGAATTGTTACAAGCTTCATTGTTCCTTCCTCCACTTAGTATTAGAAGGTTCTAGAATTAAAAGAACAAGGTCCCATTCTGAATCTGTTGTCACATGCGGGTTACTATCCTCTTTACCTTGGATGCTATTCTTTTTTTCTTTTTTTTGGCATTCCACTTATATTTTGTTTTAGTCAAATATGTTAATCTCTTCCATCCTTGTTACAACTGAGTGTTATATTTACCTTATTTTGGTAAGCAGTGCTTTATCACATTTATGTAACTTCCCTCATTGTAACTATGCTAGATTACTTGCTCTTTTTCCAGATTTTTGTTTTTTGTTCTTTTTTGTAAAAGTTTTTCTTTGTTCAAAGTATAATGTTGCAAGGTGTGGGAAAGTTGGGCTATAAGAATGGCCATGCCTCTCAACCTACTTCTGGTCCACAGGGTGTACAAATACAAATAGTTGCCCAGTGTCCATTATGACATGTATGGGAATTGGTGGAAAGTAGCTGCATGTAAGCAAGAGAAAGAAAGGGCCCTTTCATTCCTAGGAAGGGTCTGTGTATTTTCCCCATTTGGGGAAGGATAATGCCACTAGAGAGAGCAATAATGTTTTGAGGCTTCTTTGGTTCAGAAGTTTCATAAGGCTCAGGGATCCCTGACTCTTGATTTATCGCCATCATTGATGATGAGGGATTGATCCTGAATTCCTCCCAAAGGAGGGAAAATACCAGATTGCGAATGACATCCTTAGTGATTTAGTGACTAATGAAGCATGCCATGCTGGGAAGGAAGTGCAGCTTACTCAATCAATTCTTTCATCAGATCATCATCATCATCCAACCAATGCTTGGTGACCAGTCACTGCATTTTTGAATACCACAGTGAGATTGCCAGTGCATGAGTGCACAAATTACACAAAAATGCACAAATTTGCATACTTCGAAAGCATTGATGTGTGAGAACTCCTGCAAATTAATTAAGTCAAAGAGAATAAATAAAAATATAAATTAAAAAATTAAATTAGTATTTTTACTTATCTGATCAAAGTATCTCTTTCCAGAGTGAATGGCTGAATGAACAAAATGAAGGATGATATTGCCCACTGGAAGTAATAATAATTGTAAAATAATATCATGTCACATGATCAGTAAAAACAGCCCACCAAAATTTGATGCAAAAGTTCAGAAAACTTGACTGTTACATTGCATATAGTTACAACACCAAGAAGTGGTTGGGGGTGTATTGTATGACATTTACAAAATGTTTGTGAAAAATTCCTTTTGCATCAGAAAATGGTGTTTTAACATCTAGAACATAAACTATTATATGACAAACCTAGTCACCAGATTACTTGCACTTAGGAACAATATCTATGAACTAGAGAACATTGTACATAACAACCATAAAAAACAAGTTTTCCAACTTGTCAAGGCTGACAAAGCTAGATATGCATATACCCCATCAAAAAGCAGACTGTGAAAGTAGGTTCTCAGCACAGAATATTCATAAGCAGATAAAAACATATTAAATTTGGAAACAGTCAACAGGCAACACTCTCAAAAATAGTATTTCAAAGTCTTCAGACTCTTACCCTAAGGAGGAAGGGGATCAGCCATAGGGGCTCGTGCCCTTTCCTGCCATGTATTCCTCTATTGGGTCATGGCTAACCCTCATTTCTTGGATCACAGATGATCTTTCCCCTATATAGGATGGCTATTGACTTTGTTTCCAGGAACATCATTCACTATCACTAACCCAATCTTTCCAAACTGATATAGTACAAACCCTTCTAGGGAAAGGCACAATCTAGAGAGTATAGGCCCCAATCATCTGTTCCTGGATTTCTCTGATGTCAAAAGGTGGAATGTTTCAGTTCATAATTGGCATTTTGGTTTGAACAAATTTCAGGAAGAATGCTTCAAGATGGAGCCTACCTTGGTCAGGAATACCATAAGGCTTCTGCAATCAATCTCCATCAATCTTCAGAATGCATATCTTCACAGAAATATCTACAGGAAGAATTTCAGTTTCAAATTGTTCCACTTGTATTTGGTGAACACCATTTTCCATTTTGAAGGACTCATTCCTCAATTGGTCAACCATGATTTGTCTCAGTTTTATCCCAAAAGTCAGATCTCATCCCTTCTCTGGATTTTGTATATGTGGGGATGAATCTCGTCACCAACTTCAGATAGTAGATTTCTTTAAAATATTGGTTTTTGGAAGAAGCAGCCCTTTATATGATAACTTGGAAACATGGATAATTCTTCTAGTCTTACAGTAGTGTGTCACTGCATGATGATACAGACAACACATCAGTAGTAGCATACCTATGGCAACAAGGAGGGCAACAAGGAGGGCAACAAGGAGGTACAAATGCTCTTTCTCATTGGAAGGAAGTTTGAAACATCATGCATTGGTCAGCTTTAGAAGAGATTGTGCTCTGAGGCCATATTCCTTTCGTGAGGACTGTCCTGGTGGACAGAAGTCTTCATGGAATGGTTTCTGTTGGCACCTGCTATGGACCAGACTTTGCATGGAATTGTTTGCAATGAGAATAAATAACATCCTCCTCTTTTATGTCCCAGTCCCAGATCACTTGCCTTCAGTTTAAAGTGGAATAATATGTTCAAATGTGCCTTCACATTATTCAAAATGATTCCACAGGTGCTTTACCAAGTCAGGATTTCTTCTGCTTGGTTCATCCTGGTGACCCCAGTGTTCAGCAGTCTACTCAACCTGCAGAAGAGATTACTTCAGAGGAGGGAACTGCCATTGCAACACAGGGGATCTTGGCTCTGCAACAGCCCACAGATTCTTTTTCTTCAGTCTTGGCTCACATTAAGTAGTCAATCTGCCATGACCAGGTTTTGAACAAGGTTGCAAATTACATCATCAAGGCTTTGAGGAAGTCCACTTCCAAGGTCCATATAAGATAATCTTTTTGGATTGATATAGTAGCTGATTGTAAATATCTCCCATTTAGTGACAGATTTTCTTTTGGAGAAAAATATGCTTGATGTCCACTATAAAGGGCAATCTTTTCAGACACATTTAAAGTTTTATTGGTGTTCTGCAGTTGAATCAGATCCTCACCTTTCTGATCTTATCAGGTATTTTGAACTCCAGAGACTAGTTTATGGCTCAATAATGCCTACATAGTGTTCCTGCTTACTTTATCTTTGGTGAAGAGGAGTTCACATCACAATTTGCTGGTAGAAAAGGGCTGTTTACAGGTCAGTGGTAATTATGACTTGGTTTCTCTTCTTTGCTAACCTGGGTTTCTGGCTTCCTTCAGTAGCTCCACTTCCTAATGAAATCCCCAGTATGAGTCATATATGTGTTGTAAATAATTAAAATAGTCTTTGCCCAGTTGTGGCCTTAAGTTTAATTTGCATTTCTCTAGAGGGAGAAAACTTACAGGAAGTATCTCATCCATTAACAAGAGGATTAAAGCCCATGAAGTCAGACCTATTGCAATTTCTTGTGCCTTCTTGAGTCATAAATCTTTGGATAATTCAATGAATACCCTTTACTGACACTACATACTCCATATTTTATCTTTGAAATTTGGAACACCAGGGTGAAGGAAATGGGGGAGGGCCTGATGGCATAATATGTGGCTCAGTCTTCTGCCTGCTTAGTGTAGTGTAAATTCCTACCATAGGGGTAATTAAAATTTGTTATTTATCAGATTACTTGAGGCTTTCAACCTTCCTATCTAGTAAAATGAGAAATGCAATACTTCTATTGACATGTAATTGGGATGAGGTAAGGAGAGAGGTGATTCCAGAATGGGGTATTCACCAAGTCTTTTGTAGTGTCTTTTTTAGTGTCTAGTTTTGTCCTAATTATAAATGATGCCAATGATATGTCCAATATAGCTGTGTGAATTTGAAAATCTTATCAGTCTTAAAGTTAGAGATGATTTGAACATACAACAGTTAAACATACAACAGTTAAAAAGAAGAAATGATCTTATTTTGAGTTTATGGTAATTCATTTTTGACAGCAGATCTCCATCCTCTTCAACAGACTCTCTTTGTCTGTGTCTATCTATCTGTGTGTGTATATATATATATATATATATATATATATATATATATATATTTATATATATATATATATATATATATATATATATATATATGTATATATATATATATATATATATATATATATATATATATATATATATATACATATATATATATATATATATATATATATATATATATATATATATATATATATATATATATATATATATATAATGCTTGTGGTTGTATACACTAGCAAAAACAGTAGAATAAAGCACACAACACATTTAGCATCATAAGCAAACTTCTTTTGTTACTACATTACTGTTGTTATAACTCAGTCATATTATACAGTCTGTAATTTTATGTTTACTGCTATTTATGAAACATGATCACAGAACACCTGATACCACCATAATTTCATTGAGAGAAAACTCTGGTGAAGATAGAGTCCATTTGTAGCTTGCTGTTGGAACAAAAAGGTCCAGTTATACAGGTCATAAGATGAAAACTGTTGTGTATGTAAAGCCTGCCAACATATGGTTGATATGATACACTACCATGAATATAGACTTTGTGTACATTTAAACCTATCACTTCAGAAAGTCTCAATGTTGAAGCAAACAGACCGTCACATTTTCTCTGGGAAAATGAAAATGGCTCTTCAGAGATCTACCATACTAATCTGTTGATTCAACATATATTGTGTAGTTTTTAGGTCCAAATACATGAAACTAAACTTAGGCCAAAACTCACTGTTGCTGCATTGTATGTATTGTACCATTACAGATTACTCACTCAATCCACATGGGTTCGAGTCTTGGCTCAACAAAAGTGAGTATGTGGGAAAGTTTGCTAGTTGCTTACTATGGGACTATCAGGTTTTTCCCAGGTTATTTCTCCATAAACTAATGCTGATGAATATGTTTGTTTCACTGTGCATTTCACCTATTAAAACATTCCAAAACAAGATCTCACACAACAATGCACATTTGAAGAACAAGCAACACACATCACCCTAGCTATTGTTAATTTATTGAATAATCTGTGCAATGGCAGTTTTCCTCTCCTACTGTCTTGACATTTTAATGCATTTGGCAGTTAACTGGGGCGATTGCATTCTTTGAGCATTAAACATGAAGCTCTTTGAATCATGATTACTTAGACAGGCTATAGCTAATAGGCAATTTGTGTGTTCTCTCTCTCTCTCGCTATAATTGGACTTGCTGAAAATAAGTTTTGTCAATATAATGATGATTAAAGTTTTGTGTCTCTTCAAGAATATGAAAGGGCATAGTGTTATCTTTTGCATTGATCAATACATCACTTGTCTCTGTTCTTCTTACCATGGTTTACTTTTGTGTCAAGTCAGTTTTCATACACTGTGAGCCACAAAGCCATGCAGCTTTGTATACATATTGGTGAGGTTAATATAGTTTTAATAAAAGTGGGTCTCTGTGACCCTAATTTCATGCTAAAATAACTTCAGTTTAGTGTCTGGAACAGTTATTCTTATTCTGTTAGCTTGAAAGTTGTGCAACTTTGATTATATAAGTACTTTGGTGAGTACAACAACATACTACCAAAAAATAATTTGGCTTGTATTACCTAAGTTTGATGCTTTATTGACTTTTGTTTCCATTTAAGTATGTGTTTCAAATGCTCTGAGGACCAGACTTATGAAACATTATGGATGTGTGTTGTTTAGTACAACTATTATAATTTCACCAAAAGTACATGTATTACATTTCAATGTTTTTATGTTCATATGTGTATTTAATTCATCAAACATCATTATCATCAAAAAAATCAAGTAACACTGTAGATATGGCTTGGAGCATTCAAGATCACTGCACCAAAAGTAGGTCACTGTGATCTAAAGTTTGGCATTTAGGTTTTTTCCCTTAATATTGTTGCTGAGAGAAGCACACATTATGAATGTAAACTTATCTAAGTAAGCAAATTTTAATCCTACAAAAATGTGGTAGCTTTGTCCTGTATTTCTTGCCACCTCGACTCTGTTCATGTTTTGCAGTAGGTCATTTTTGTTAGGCATTTATAGCCACAGGATTAATTTTGTATTTTTGTTGTTACAGCACCATACAGCCTGGCTCTAGAGTTTCCATGGTATTCCATGAGAAACTAAGGAAAAGCATGGAAAACTCTAGCATGGAAAAAGCATGGAAAACCATGGAGTATTTGGAAAAATATTCCAGACATTTTCCAGGGTAGGCTGGAAAACCATGGAAAACTAGAGCATGCAGAAGCCTGGAAAATTCTAGCATGGAATACTGGTGTATTAGGACTAATAGTCCAGGCTCCATATGCAGTAGACTGGAAAACTATAGAAAATTCTAGCATGGAATTAATATTCCAGTCTCTATCCATGCTATGACGGAAAAGCCTATTGCTTGGAAAATCCTTTAATATTGGCCTCAGTAAAACTAATATTTGGCTGGAACACCATGAAAGTTTTTATGAAAACACAAGATTTCCTTAGAAAATAATTTCATTTAACTGAGACCCTGACAGGATTCACCTCTTATCTGTTAAAATCATCAACTGTTAGGTGAAAGACTAGAATATTAGCCATCTGAATTATATTCAGTGCTCAAAATGTCTGATGGTCCAATGCCCATGGTGCCCTTCTCCTGAGAAAACATCAATAGCACTGAGGGAATGTTGAAATTTACTTTCAAGTTGTTGGAAGACTGGTAAATAATTAATATTTATCCCCATGTATGCCCCTTACCCCATATTCCTTTTTATGAATGGGGAACAGATTGTCTGTGTTACCATAACTAGTGCTTATATAGATTTAACATAGATGTGATTGTAAAATACTGTTTTGGATATTTATGTGCCAGGAACCAGCCAGAACACATCTAATGGACACAGGCACTATTTCAGCAATTGTTGCAATTTTGCGTGCCTGCCTAATGCCATCAAGGCTAGCATGTATACATGACATGCTATTAACTAATTACTTTATTGTTGTAAGTTGAAGCTAAGCGCAGGATTTTATCAGATATTATAAGTAACAAAGGAATCATATGTGTTGGCTTTTGAGTCTTTGATTAATTGCTATTGGGTTATTCAAGATTTTCAAGTTAAAGATTAACGGATAATAATTACGCTATCCAATGCTCATGCTTACATTAATAAAATACTGTTTAAACAAATTAAGTTGCATCTATAAACAAGTTGAAAAGTGTAAATAGAAAATAATAAATCAAGACATACGTCGGATGATCCTCTGAATAAGACAGATATTGTTTGAGTAGTTATACAATGGCTAACCTCATTACTAAAACGATGGAATTTTGGGCACATAGAAATTGAAGTTGGGCTAAAATAAGGAATTTGTGTGTGAGCTTGTTATGCTTTTTAAGTCCTGGGTGAAAGAAAATTAACTTCCTCTTCTAAATAAATCTTTCTCAGAATAAAATCCTGCATCCTCCCCAGCTTTTTTTGTATGATTCACTGAAATACATTATAATAGCATGACTACTGTACTGTATTATCCCAAACAAAAATCTGAACTGTTTCCTTGTTTGACAAACACATTTCATTTTTTTTTAGTTTAACATTCAAAAGTCACTTCACTTGTATTAGAAACATTATTAAGAGTTATCATCATTCAAAGAAATCCTAAATTTTAGCTTTTTACCATCCATTTTGCATGGGCTACATATATTAAACAATTGGTATTTTAGACTCTATATATAAACTAAAAAATAAGCAATAAAAAGTTACTTACTTCATACCCTTTGAAATAGAATGACTTCAGTCTTGTTTAAAAGTAAAAAAGTAGATACAGTGACCTCTGAACAATTGCCAAATTTGATACATGAGAAGAAAACAGAAATTTGGATAACAAGCTTGCATGTAATTTGCTAATTTCATCAATCTATTATTAATAACTGACAACAATGCATCAAGAACTGTGGTTTGGCAGTCAATAATAATAATCATCTGCAAAGTTATCATCTCAGTGATTACATGAAGTAAAGTTACAAATCTAATCTAATATTAAATCTTGAAAGCTATGCAGCAACATACATGGTTATAGGCCCTACAGCCTGTAAACTGACAAAAAGTAATACATTCTTGATTTCACTCACCAACATGACTCCATAATTTAAATTATTTCTGGGCTTCTAAGATTGCGCATGTATTGGCACTGTTTGCAATAAAATTTCCTGAATTAATGAGCTAAATTGTGACAGTTTTTATATAGACCTTTTTTTCAAAATGATATTTGCTTGGTAGTTGTGTCTTCTAATTCTTCCAACATATTGTGTGCATATTTTGATGTTTGTAAACCAGTCTCCAGAAGTGTAAAAAATAGAAATAACTGATCATGATATCAAACTAGGCCTATGTTGAAAAAACCCACATTTAGTCTTGCATTATTATATTATTTGTTTTTGAAAGGCAAACTTAATTCTTTATAGATGACTGAGAGAAAGGGATAGGTTTGTCTCAAAGAAAGCAAAAATTATATTCATTTTAAAGTTGGTATTTTGTATGAAAATAACTATTTTGTTATTAATAATAATTATAATAATAGAAATAGTAATAATAATAATCACCATTTCACATTATTCACAATAACACCTAAAGCAATAACAACTAGGACCAGCATAATATCCATGATGTTAATGAAGGATTCAGAAAAATTGACATTTTTAGACTAATGATTGATTTTGTCCCTCTTCTTTTGTAAAAATTACTCATTATTTAAGTATTAATATTGTTTGAAAATGTATAATACAGGAAATAAACAATATTTGTTTTCTTATCTTAAATCTCTAAATATGGAGTTCATTATTACTATTATTATTAAAAGTTTATATTTTTCATCTTCATAAATGTATCAATATGGCAGTATCACAAAATGAAGCTATTGGAAATAAAAAAAATAATTTTCATAATATAACTGAGGGTATTTTGTTAACATTTAATCCCACATTACTCATGTGGAACACTCATGTGAGAAAATCCATCTTGGAACATATCCAACATATTTATCATGTGTCAAATTAAAATCAAAGTCTAAAATCTGCGCATGTGAAAATTTGGTTAGTTTTTCCATGGCTTATATTTAACACATTGCACACATGTTCTTGCAAAATCTACCCTATTCGCATACATTATTAACAAGATTCTAATATGCAGTTTATGAGAAACTGATGAGAATGGTTAAGATTTTTCTGCAATTGAGCAGCAGAAATGAAAAAATAATACTAACTGCCAATCTTGAAGATTGACTAATTTCTTTTCCAGTGTTTTCTATCCAGAAATATATAAAAACAATTATAAGTCCAAATTGTCCAGCCTTTTCCAGGGTTTTCCATGCTGAAAAAATGTTCCAAGTCCAAACTGTTCATAGTTTTCCAGGCATGTCCAGTCTTTTCCATGGACAATGTCCAGGGTTTCTATCATAAATTATGTGAAACATTTCATTTGTTCACTGTTTTCCATGGTTTTCCATGTTTTTCCATGGTATTCCATCCTTTTTCAGAGTATACTCTGGAAAAATTAAAGCTGGGTGCTAATGTAGGTCAATTGTGCAGATGAGTGTCTTTGGTTAAGTATACTATTATTATTATTATTATTAATTTTTATTATTATTATTATTATTATTATTATTATTATTATTATTATTATTATTATTATTATTATTATTATTATTATTATTATTATTATTATTATTATTATTACTTTATTTAAAGAGGGAAACTCAATTAGCTAAGAACTAATCTACCTTTAGGCCCTCATTCAAAGGAATTTATTTATTTTTGCTGCATCTCTGAAGCCATTGTATATACTGGATTTGGAAAGAGGAAATAGAGTGGGCATTTCTAATCTCAACTGGAATACTATTCCAGAGTAAAGTTCCAGAGTATTGGAAACATTTTTTAAATAATTCCTTATTTGGTTTGGGAATTTTGTAATGTTTAGTAGACATTGATCGCAGGTGGGGAGTATTTCCAGGTAGCCTATACTTGAATAGTGATTGTAAATATTCAGGAGCACTATTATTGGCTATCCTGTACATTAATTTGGCCTTTCTTAAACAGATTCGGTCTTTAATAGGTAGTATTTTTAACTTACCAGCTAAATTTTCCTTGCTTTCTTTCTGGATTGATATTAACTCAAAAGCTCTATTTTGTAGATGTGCCAGCTTTGCTAAGTTTTTATCATTTGAATTACCCCATACTGTGTTACAGTAGTCTAAATAGGGTTGTATGTAACTGTTATAAAATTTAATCAGTTTCTCAAACATTTGTTTGGCTTCAGGGTTGAATGACATTCATGCTCTGTGAACACATTTCTAGTTATTCTCAAGCTTAACTATGGCTGCATTTATTTTGATCTTTTACAGACATGCAAGACATGCATGAAGATCTCAAGTCACAGAGCAAGTACTGGAGTACAATTTCTCTCTCTCCGCTAGAAGAGAAAGAAACTGCTCCAGTTGAAGAGTTCTTTACTGACATTATAATAGAACACCAAATTGAGGGAGAAAATTCCAGGGGAAAGAGAAAACAAACACTGTCCTCCTGCAAACAGATATTTTTAGACAAAAAGAATCAAAGAATTATTTTAACAGGACCTCCTGGAAGTGGGAAGTCCACATTTTGTCGAAAAATAGTCAGTGCTTGGAGCAAGGAAAGACCAAACAAACAGTTTGATACTATGAAGGTGATTGATACCTTTACTGACAACCAAAAGACAGTGGCAGATAAGAAGACTGACTTATCTGGTTTGGAGAGTTCTGAAGCTATTGCAGATGAAGATATACTCTCAGAGTTCGCTTTTCTTTTCTACATATATTCACCAAAAATATCAAATGAGGAAACATTGACTGAGGTTTTATACAATCATTGCTTGAAAAGAAAATCATACCAACTCTCAACAATTTTAGAAGAACACCCAAAGAAAATTTTGATTATTTTTGATGGCATGGATGAAATGGAAGACAGCATTCCTCCATTCTTGTCTGACTTGTTAGAGAGAAAATTGCATCCAAGGATAACTGTACTGATGGCTATGAGATCCTGGAGGATTTCTAACCTTAAGTTAAAACCAGTGTCCCATTATGATTTGTTGCTTGAGATACAAGGTTTTAGCAAGGATAATGCCTTGAAATATGTTCAAAAGGTGATTGATCTAAATAAGAAGCACATGACAATGGAAAGGCTTTCTCCATCACCAGAAGAAATGGAGATGATGACTTCCTTTAGAAATGTACCCCTACTTCTTTTGTATTTAGCACATGTTTGGTGCCAAGATCAGTGTCTTCCAAAAAGAAGGCATGACTTGTACATAAAAATACTTGACTGTCTCATAAAGAGGTGTCTAAGCAAGAAAGGATACAAATACCTCAACTTCAAGAAAAATATATTTTGGATAGACTTTGCATGTAAGGCAGTAGCCCTGCTTTTTTTGTTTCTTGAACATATTTGGTACCAAGATCAACGTCTTTCAAAACGACAACAAGACTTGTACATAAGGATACTTGACCGTCTTGGCAAGACAGGGCACAACAATACAATAGCATTGAGAAATGAGGATGACATGAATGTAAAGAAAAACAAGTTTTGGGATTTGTACTTGGATAGTACATGCAAGGCAGCAAATCACTTTCTACTACAGCAGGCAAGGGGACCATCTATTGTAATGTTTGAGGAGGATCTGATGAACAAACTTGGGAACAACGCTCAATTAAAACTCAGTGCCATTTTGGACTGTGGTATACTATCAAGGCTAGATGAATACTCTCCATTAGAGAAGAAGGTTTCTGTTACTTTCCTTCATTTATCAATTCATGAGTACCTGGCCTCCAAATATCTAGTCAACAATGAAGATGCTTTCCAGAAATTTCTCTCATCATTGCGAACATTAAATGATGTCTTCAAATATGAGAACCTTTTCATTTTTATCTGTGGCCTAGATACAAAGAAAGGACATGATGCCTTCATGAGAATATGTGAGCTTTGTAATGAGGATCCCATTGTTCAACTATACAGACAGGGAAAGAGTTGTAATTTAGAGATAAGAAACTTGAATGAAATGTACATATTATGCTTAAAAGAAATGGACATTCAAGAATTTATTGAAATAACTGATATTTTAGTTTGTGATAATGAATGTTACAAACTCATAATAGCAAGACTAAGATCAGACTGTGTAAAGTCTCTGAATCTGAATAGTATCATACTAGATCCATATGATTTCAGTATACTGACTAATCTAACCTCCCTCACACTGTGTAATGTAACCATATCTGAGGAGTGTAGCAGCGCTCTGTGTAGTAGTATTAGGGGCTTTACTCACCTGAAGAATCTGAACCTGAAGAATATCAAACTATACGATGGTGTACTTGACATAAGGGGCCTGACTAATTTGACCACTCTCACACTATGCGGTGTAATTATGTCTTCTGAGTGTAGTAGATCACTTTGTCACTGTATCAGGAGCTGTACTAACCTGGACAAGCTAGAACTTCATGACATCATGCTACATGACAGTGTACTTGACTTGAGTGTGTCCAACCTGACCGCCCTTATACTCTGCAAGGTAACCATGTCTGAGGATTGTTGTAGATCTTTGTGTAGGTGTATCAATAACTGTGCTCGCCTGCAGATGTTGGATCTGAATGCCATGCATTTATATGATGGTACACTTGACTTGAAGAGTCTGACAAAGCTGACCTCCCTCATGCTGGCAGAGTTAAATATGTTTAAGGCATCTAGATCTCTATACAGTGATATCAGTGGCTGTACTAACCTGGAGAGGCTGAGGCTTGCATGGATCACATTACCGGAACTTGACTTGAGTCGTTTGACTAACCTGACCTCCCTTACAATGGCTTATGTAACTATGGCTGATGACTTGAGTAGGTGTCTGTGTAGTAGTATCAGTAACTGTACCCATCTGGAGAGGCTGGAACTTGATAACATCACTCTACATGATGGTGTACTTAACTTGAGGAATCTGACTAACCTGACCTCCCTTATACTGGCAAATCTTAGCATGTCTGAGGAGTGTACTAAATCACTTTGTAATAGCATCAGCAGCTGTACTCAGTTGGAGCGGCTGGAGTTAATCACAATCTCTGATGGCATACTTGACTTGAGGAGTCTGACTAACCTGACCTGCCTCATACTGACAGATGTAACCATGTCTGAGGAGTGTAGTAGATCACTTTGTAGCAGTATCAACAGATGTACTCACTTGGAGCGGCTGGAGCTGCAATTCATCACACTACATAATAATGTACTTGACTTTAGGTCTCTTACAAACCTGATTTACCTTGTACTGGAAGAGGTAACCATGTCTGAGGAGTGTAGTAGATCTCTGTGTCATAGCATCAGTGGCTGTACTCACTTGGAGATGCTACAGTTTTTAGGCATCACACTTCATGATGGTATAGTTGACTTGAGAAACCTTAGTCAACTGAGACGGCTAAATATTAATAAGGTCAAAATGACAGATCAGTGCAGAGAAACATTGAATTTAAGTTTAAATTACTGTCAAAGACTAAAACAATATAGCATCGATTCAAAAAATCAATCCTCTCAGTGACATTGTTTTTTTTTTTTTATAGTGGCATCTACTAAAATAAAGCATCAAGTAATATGTCTAATTTTGATCTTAGACTGTTACAAGTTGGAAAGTATGCTGTGGAAATGAGGACTTTCTTATACTGAAATACCATAATATATAAATCAATTTATATAAATCCATATGAATGAATTTATGATCTGAATTATTTTTTATGCAAATTACTTTCAATCATATTAGAGCCTGAGTTCTAAAAAGAATTACATTTTTTAAAGAGTCCCTTGTATTATTGACATCATCATCTTCATTATTATTTGTATTAACATGTAAGCCCTAGTTATTGGCTAAACATTGTACACATATTTTCCTGTATGTTCATCATGATCAATCCAAATACAACCGCTCAGGTGCCTTAGTGGTTAGAGCGTCCACCCCAGATGCAAAAGTTCATGGGTTCGAACCCAGACTGAGTCATTCCAAAGACTTGTACAAATGGTACTAACAGCAGTTTTGCTTGGTGAGCATTAATAGGCTAGTGTTAGGACTGGTTGGCCTGGTGTCAGGATAATGTGACTGGGTGGGACATCATGCTACATGTCTGCGGCATGATGGCCCAGTGCTAGACATCACTATAAACTGCCACAATGCAGACATCTTAGCAACATATCTGGAAAATTGTTATGTTAGACCTATGTTAAAAATCTAAATTACACACACACACACACACACACACACACACACACACACACACACACACACACAATCAAAATACACTCACCAATCACAAATAAAGTTTGACAGGCATGTTTCTATTCTTATGTCAGTGACCTTATTCAGTTTTCACACAGTTTATATTATTTTGAAATTTTTAAGAAAACTTCTTTTACACACTTTTTTAATTTTTAATTTGTTAGCACAGAAACTGCTTGATTTAGGTAAGTTTAACTTGTTGGATTGCCCCTCCCTCTCAATATATGTTATATTAAACTTGGTAGGATTTTCAGTTCAGAGTATGTAAATGATCATTATTATTTTTGGTTACTAGTGTATTTTCATATTTCATCCTTTTATGGACTGACACTTTTTCATGCCAACAACATAACTTGCAAAAACTGGGAGAGCAACACAAACAAAAATGTTAAAGGCATATATGTATATGCATGTCCATGTAACATAGCTTATTTGAACTTCACTGAAATACTTGTGTTGGTTCTCTCATATTTTCAGACATTCTGAACTATTGGAGCAATTTTGTATACATTGGTGTCTTGAGTGCCTTCCAGACACAAATTTAATTCTATGGATTGTTCTTGTTCTAAAGTATTATTGTGATATCAAAATACTTGTATTTTGTAGGTTATTTTCTTTGTTGGAATTAACAATATCCACATAATAAGAATTTATCCTCTCATGGATTATCTATCCTCTATGGAGAATTCTGGAAAGAATTCAGAATATAACAAGGACTCAGTCTTCATATTCTTTTGGATGCCATTTGCAGTTGCAAGTATACAAAAGTCACTGTGCGAAATATGTGCCTTTGCTAGTGTTATGAATATTTTATTGGCATTGTTTGTTTATTAAGTTTTTTAATTTGTTTCCATTTTAAGTTTTTTCAATGTAACATTGTCCAAAATCAAGTTTATTTTCTACTTGACCTGAATTGTTGATTTTTTTTTATATTATTTTGTAAACAACTAATACATTGGTAAATATTCTTTATCTGTATGAGTTTAATATAGGGATCATTATTAATAGAAGTAAGCATGTTTATTTGGGCTTGGTCTAGGTTATTGAAATCCCAACAATTTTCCTGCTATATCTGACATCATCTTGGTTATATATTATAATTTTAGTAACATACTTTTTAACAATGACTTAACATTTAATTTTGTAAACATTCTAGAAGTTTATTTTCCAATAAGTAATGTGTTTTTTTTTAGATAATGTTATTTTTGACCTGAGGTTAATAAAGGGCATATAATCATGTTTAAGATCTAGCAGAATCAGTTTGTATTAATTGTTGTGTTTGGTAGTTCACTTGGGATAGAATTTATTTCTTTGTATTGTTCAAGTCAAGTTAATTTTCCCTGGAAATATTAAGTGCTTATTTAAAAATAATATTCTTGGACAGACATTCACAAGGATTTATAGTGAATTCAAACCTTGAATTACATTACTCCGTTTCAGCAAAACACTGTTGGCACAAAAACACAATACAGGCTACCACATCATT
The DNA here is from genome assembly GCA_016746295.1 of Potamilus streckersoni. NCBI lineage: Eukaryota > Metazoa > Mollusca > Bivalvia > Unionida > Unionidae > Potamilus > Potamilus streckersoni. Next base: position 266,038 of record JAEAOA010001888.1, on the reverse strand, counting down.
GGACATAATTTGGATTTCTACTAAAGTTTATTCAGAACTTTAAATTATTTGGATTTGTATCTGTAATTCTAGGATTATTTTGGGATTTAATTTGCAATACCATAAGTTCTTTTTTTTTTCATTTTCAATTTTTAATCTCGGAAATATATAATGTGTTGAATTTTACCAAACTTACTGCATTTCACTCTTTTCAGTTACTTGTTTTATAAGCATAGACTTGTAACACTAGCATTAACCCACATAGTGGCTTCTAATAATTTTCATAAAGTGCTTAATTTTGTTTTGAAAAATTAACCTTTTTAAGTTTTTCAGGCAATTGGTTTCAGTGATCACAGTAATGCCTAATTAACATCGCCACTTCATGGGGTGTGTTATATATTCAGTGATTTTAGTAATGTCTAATTAACATCGCCACTTCATGGGGTGTGTTATATATTCAGTGATTTCAGTAATGTCTAATTAACATCCCCATTTCATGGGGTGTGTTATATATTTATATTTTATTTATTAAGTCTTATTCAGGCATCTGATCCCTTCATTGCCAAATCTATTCTTATCAAATGTTCCTACACTTAAATTTTTTGTCTGTAGTACACAGAGTACTGTACAGCCTTTTATGTAGTACAGAGAGTACTGTACAGCCTTTTATGCAGTACACAGAGTATATGTAGTACACAGAGTACTGTACAGCCTGTTATGTAGTACACATAATACTGTACAGCCTTTTATGTAGTACACAGAGTACTGTACAGCCTTTTATGTAGTACACAGAGTACTGCACAGCCTTTTATGTAGTACACAGAGTACTGTATAGCCTTTTATGTAGTACACAGAGTACTGTACAGTCTTTTATGTAGTACACAGAGTATATGTAGTACACAGAGTACTGTACAGCCTTTTATGTAGTACACAAAGTACTGTATAGCCTTTTATGTAGTACACAGAGTACTGTACAGCCTTTTATGTAGTACACAGAGTATATGTAGCACACAGAGTACTGTACAGCCTTTTATGTAGTACACAGAGTACTGTACAGCCTGTTATGTAGTACACCGAGTACTGTACAGCCTGTTATGTAGTACACCAAGTATTGTACAGCCCTTTATGTAGTACATAGAGTACTGTACAGCCTTTTATGCAGTGCACATAGTACTGTACAGCCTTTTATGTAGTACACAGAGTACTGTACAGCCTTTTATGTAGTACACAGAGTACTGTACAGCCTTTATGTAGTACACAGAGTACTGTACAGCCTTTTATGTAGTACACAGAGTACTGTGCAGCCTTTTATGTAGTACACAGATAACTGTACAGCCTTTTATGTAGTACACAGAGTACTGTACAGCCTTTTATGTAGTACATAGTGTACTGTACAGCCTTTTATGTAGTACACAGAGTACTGTACAGCCTTTTATGTAGTACACAGAGTACTGTACAGCCTTTTATGTAGTACACAGAGTACTGTATAGCCTTTTATGTAGTACATGGAGTTAGTGTAGCCATAATTGTAAAGATTTTTTTTCTTGCAGGTGGTTTTGCAGTATTCCTGTGTAAATTGTTCTTCCAAATAAATGTCAGCACTTCTTAAGGTTTTTTGAATGCTACAGTTAGTTACTTGCACTCCTTCTCTGTTCTATAAATTCAAGTAATTAAATTTTGGCAGTCTTGTCACATTCAGTATGTTCATTTAGTGAAACTAGACTGGTGTGCTGCTTTTGATTACACACCACTCCTTCATCTCCTTATAAACCCTTCATTGTTATCTGTCTGATTGTGATTTAATGCTGTAATCTAAATTGATTTAGTTATGGGTCACACTCAACTCATCATGTATTGTATGTACACAACACACTATGTGATGTGTAAATGTAACTTGTAATTTGTGTTGATACTGTCTCATTATTATTTGTATTATTACAATATCATACTCAGCAAGCATGTGTCCCTCTTTTAGTCCATTTTTTTGGTTATTGCCACATATTTAGACTTGCAAAAATGTCATCAAAAAATTGGTAGCACAAGAAGCCTCAGTTTTGATTAAAAAACCACGTCATTCATGCATTGGATAAAAAAAAGGTCTGCTCTGTTGCCTGTTCCACAGATTTTGCTCCTTCTCTGGGTTCCAGTGGCTTAAAAAGGAATATCTGAAAATCTACTTCGGGTTCAGTCTCTTTGGGAAGGTATAAAGTCTGAGTACCATCGTGGTCCCAAATGGAGGAGGGTGAGATGCTCCAGCTCACTCTCATGCCATGAGGAAGGTACAGCATCTTCTTCAGGTCTTGTGACTGGTAAGCAATTTGTATTGATTGAAACAAAACCTTGTCAGGGGATTTGTGAGTGAAAGCCTGACACACATGGCATGTATTTCCATGCTGCATTACTTAAATAAACTCATCAACAAAATAATTTGTTTTCATCCTTGTGTTGAATTGTTTTTACAATTTTGTATCGATTATATTTTGGTTTTTCATTCTCAACTTTAAATATGTTAGTAAAAGAACTGCTTAAACTGGCAAGTAAAATTTGTAAAATATGCTTCCATTCATCAACACCGTTTACCCAAAGTATGAAGCTGTTTACACTTAGTAAATGATCTCTTTTGTTTTATTAGTCTAACCCTGCCATCATCACTGTTAGGTTTTGATGCACTGTGGACATCGTTGTATGGTCATGTGTGTTTTTAAACACTCATTTATTTCCTTGGAATTGTAATGGCAAAGATGTGATACATTAATCACATTTACCCTTATGACCTTTCATTAATTTTTTGTTTGTCTGCCTATCACTTTTTTTTCATTTCCTCACTACAACTTATGTGCTATTTGCACTCATAGGTATAATCTAAAGCACAGATATTTTTTTGTTTGCTTCTTGCACGAAAGGTGTCGGGAACAATTTAGAAGTACCAAAACCTTGCATCGAACTTTGCAAAGGGAGTCATGGGCTCATTTCTTGCTCACACTTAATGTGCTTCATTTAGTTAAATTCTTTTCTTAAAAAATTGTGCATGCAGTATTTCATACCTACATGTTAACAAACAAAAAAAAAAATTAAGTTCAGGTTTGAGTTTTGGATTTACAATATTACTCTTCAAATTTATCACTGCTTGTTTTGCATCATTTATATTAGCATATTTATAAATGATAAACATTTGTATAAAATGTCTTGTATATAAAATATTCAATGTATTAACATCTCTCTACTTTTGTACTTATTGCTGTTTTCTGAAAAAGTAAAATACTGATGTAAACTTTACTACATGCCACATTTTGCGGAATAGCCTAAAGGTATATCTAATCATTAACTGTGATGTATATAGATGAAGATCAAAACATAGTGATGAAGCCAATATGTATACATGCAGTTAAATCCTCATACCTTCATAATGTATTTTTGTTTATTTTTGTAAATGTGCTTATTTAGTTATTTTCATGCAGGATGAACATCTGCATAAAGACATATTTATATATATATATATATATATATATATATATATATATATATATATATATATATATATATATATATATATATATACATACATACATATATACATATATATATATATATATATATATATATATATATATATATATATATATATATATATATATATATATATATATATACATATGTATGTATTTTAGAGGGAGATTAATAGTAATCAACAAAATTTCCATCTTTAATAAAGATATTACATGTATTATTATTAATTTAAGAATAAGAGACATCTTGATATGATTTTGTTAAAAAACAGAAACTGCAACACTTTTTGGAATAGTGGATTTTTTTACAGTTCTGCTTGTATAATATTTGGTCAAGTGTCTTCTAAATGATATGTTTTCACTATCTTATAATTAATCTTTTAAATATAGATAAAGTTCTGGAAGCAGCTCTAGTTTGTAAATGTACCAAAAAATATGTTTTCTTAGTAAATATACCAAAGGATATGTTTTCATAGTAAATGTACCAAAGGATATGTTTTCATAGTAAATGTACCAAAGGATATGTTTTCATAGTAAATATACCAAAGGATATGTTTTCATAGTAAATATACCAAAGGATATGTTTTCATAGTAAATGTACCATAGGATATGTTTTCATAGTAAATATACCAAAGGATATGTTTTCATAGTAAATGTACCATAGGATATGTTTTCATAGTAAATGTACCAAAGGATATGTTTTCATAGTAAATGTACCAAAGGATATGTTTTCATAGTAAATATACCAAAGGATATGTTTTCATAGTAAATGTACCAAAGGATATGTTTTCATAGTAAATGTACCAAAGGATATGTTTTCATAGTAAATGTACCAAAGGATATGTTTTCATAGTAAATGTACCAAAGGATATGTTTTTATAGTAAATGTACCAAAGGATATGTTTTCATAGTAAATGTACCAAAGGATATGTTTTCATAGTAAATATACCAAAGGATATGTTTTCATAGTAAATGTACCAAAGGATATGTTTTCATACTAAATATACCAAAGGATACGTTTTCATAGTAAATGTACCAAAGAATATGTTTTCATAGTAAATGTACCAAAGGATATGTTTTCATAGTAAATGTACCAAAGGATATGTTTTCATAGTAAATGTACCAAAGGATATGTTTTCATAGTAAATATACCAAAGGATATGTTTTCATAGTAAATGTACCAAAAGATATGTTTTCATAGTAAATGTACCAAAGGATATGTTTTCTTAGTAAATGTACCAAAGGATATGTTTTCATAGTAAATGTACCAAAGGATATGTTTTCATAGTAAATGTACCAAAGGATATGTTTTCATAGTAAATATACCAAAGGATATGTTTTCATAGTAAATGTACCAAAGGATATGTTTTCATAGTAAATGTACCAAAGGATATGTTTTCATAATAAATGTACCAAAGGATATGTTTTCATAGTAAATGTACCATAGGATATGTTTTCATAGTAAATGTACCAAAGGATATGTTTTCATAGTAAATATACCAAAGGATATGTTTTCTTAGTAAATATACCAAAGGATATATTTTCATAGTAAATGTACCAAAGGATATGTTTTCATAGTAAATATACCAAAGGATACGTTTTCATAGTAAATGTACCAAAGGATATGTTTTCATAGTAAATGTACCAAAGGATATGTTTTCATAGTAAATATACCAAAGGATATGTTTTCATAGTAAATGTACCAAAGGATATGTTTTCATAGTAAATGTACCAAAGGATATGTTTTCATAGTAAATGTACCAAAGGATATGTTTTCATAGTAAATATACCAAAGGATATGTTTTCATAGTAAATGTACCAAAGGATATGTTTTCATAGTAAATGTACCAAAGGATATGTTTTCATAGTAAATGTACCAAAGGATATGTTTTCATAGTAAATATACCAAAGTACAAGGTTCAAACCCCTAGATGTAACACTATAGCTTGTGTTTTACCTTGGTTTGATACATGATACATAAATGCAATTTTTTTTGAAGGCTCATTTAAAAGTAACAAAGAAAAGAGTAAAGCTAACAAAATTTAGCTTGTTGGGTTTTACCTTGGTTTGTTACAAGGATTAAACCCTTAGATCTAACACACACACTATAACTTGTTGTGTTTTACCTTGGTTTGATACATGATACATTAATACAATTGTTACATGAAGGCTCATTTAACAGTAACAAAGAAAAGAGTGAAGCTAACAAACTTTGTAAATTTTAGCAAAAAAATTTTCCCTGAAAGAAAGGTAAAAATGTGAAAAAGGACTTATAATTTGTAACTATAATCCAAAAATTAATTCGTGAATATAAATCTATATATTCTATCACTAAAAAGTTCTAATTGAATCCAGGTTTGAATCTCAATGAAGTTCCAAAATGGTGGATGATGACATCAGATGAATGCAGTATTATACTGATGTGTCAACAGTTCCTTGTTGAAGTTTATGAATCAAGAATAACATTCCAGCCTTAGAATTCTGAAGAATTTCCAACAAATGTCTTTGTCCAAGAATATTGATGAAAAGCACTTATTTTCCCAAAAAATGTTAAGTATTTTAAATAAAATTTTTAACTCAAGTGGCAACACAAAATACATTTGAGCTCCAAAACGTTGAAAATAAGACTGACTAATCTACCAGAAATCTTTTTTAACCCACGAATTTAGATGACATGGTGGCTCACATGACAGGGCTGCATGATCACTTATTTGAACAGTGCAGTAAAATAAATGCCATTTAGCATGTAGTCCCTATCTAAAAATCAGATTCTCATGCTGGAAATGAATAGTAAGAAAAAAACTGTTTACAACACATTGGCCAAACATGACCTTGGTAATAACCAATCATTTTAATTAAATGTTTATGAATTTAGAAACAAGATCAGGACTAAGTCAGCCAAAAATACACATTGTAGCAACACTTGTTTACTAGAACTGAACTGGATTTTCTGAAGAAGAAAAAGTCATATCTAAAAATAAAATTATCATTATATAAACTTGCAATGAAATAAAAAATAAAATAAAAAGTTTAAAACTAACACATGAGTAATTAAATTACATATATGTAACACAATATACACCAGCTATTTTCCAGCAAATATTTATGATGTAAATGTAACACTGAGGTCATGTGTATCAATGTTTTGCATAAATGTAACACTAAAGTCGTTTGTATCAATGTTTTTGCATAAATATTGATACCTAGGTTGTGTGTATAACAATACTTAGGTCGTGTGTATCAATGTTTTTTCATAAATATAATACTTAGGTTGTGTTATCAATGTTTTTGCACAAATCTAATATTTAGGTCTTGTGCATCAATACTTTGGTGTAAATGTAGTATTTCAGTCATGTTTATCAATACTTTCATTTAACTGTTAGACTTAGGTCGTGTGTGAATACTTTGTTTTAAATGTAGTACTTCAGTCATGTTTATGAATATTCTGGTTTAACTGTTATACTTAGGTCATGTGTGAATACTTTGGTTTAAATGTTACACTTAGGTCATGTGTGTCAGTGCATTTGTGTTGAGTACAATATAATGTATTTACTCAAAGCCACCCATCTCTTTGAACCTGACCAGTGATGCACACACCATCATAAAAAATATAGGTCAAAAAGTAGAAGGTGGGTGTTTGGGGTTAAACTCACTATGCACTCAGATTAACACTGTAGTAAGTCTTATTAATAAAAAAGTAACTGCTAGAAAATATATGGAAGCTTTATGTAATGAAAAACAATCATATACATGATATTAAAAAATGTAACAATGAAGGAAATGAAATATTGTCTGCATATTATTATGTAAAGAAAGAAATAGCTAATCCCAAATTTGAATGCTATTATTGTGTAAAGATAGAAATAGCTAATCCCAAATTTGAATGCTATTATTGTGTAAAGATAGAAATAGCTAAACCCAGATTTGAATGCTCTTATTGTGTAAAGATAGAAATAGCTAATCCCAGATTTGAATGCTATTATTGTGTAAAGATAGAAATAGCTAATTCCAGATTTGAATGCTATTATTGTGTAAAGATAGAAATAGCTAATCCCAGATTTGAATGCTCTTATTATGTAAAGAAAGAAATAGCTAATCCCAAATTTGAATGCTATTATTGTGTAAAGATAGAAATAGCTAAACCCAGATTTGAATGCTCTTATTGTGTAAAGATAGAAATAGCTAATCCCAGATTTGAATGCTATTATTGTGTAAAGATAAAAATAGCTAATTCCAGATTTGAATGCTCTTATTGTGTAAAGATAGAAATAGCTAAACCCAGATTTGAATGCTATTATTGTGTAAAGATAGAAATAGCTAAACCCAGATTTGAATGCTCTTATTGTGTAAAGATAGAAATAGCTAATTTCAGATTTGAATGCTCTTATTGTGTAAAGATAGAAATAGCTAATCCCAAATTTGAATGCTCTTATTGTGTAAAGATAGAAATAGCTAATTCCAGATTTGAATGCTATTATTGTGTAAAGATAGAAATAGCTAAACCCAGATTTGAATGCTCTTATTGTGTAAAGATAGAAATAGCTAATTCCAGATTTGAATGCTATTATTGTGTAAAGATAGAAATAGCTAAACCCAGATTTGAATGCTCTTATTGTGTAAAGATAGAAATAGCTAAACCCAGATATGAATGCTATTATTGTGTAAAGATAGAAATAGCTAAACCCAGATTTGAATGCTATTATTGTGTAAAGATAGAAATAGCTAAACCCAGATTTGAATGCTATTATTGTGTAAAGATAGAAATAGCTAAACCCAGATTTGAATGCTCTTATTGTGTAAAGATAGAAATAGCTAAACCCAGATTTGAATGCTATTATTGTGTAAAGATAGAAATAGCTAAACCCAGATTTGAATGCTCTTATTGTGTAAAGATAGGAATAGCTAATTCCATATTTGAATGCTATTATTGTGTAAAGATAGAAATTGCTAATCCCAGATTTGAATGCAATTATTATGTAAAGATAGAAATAGCTAAACCCAGATTTGAATGCTATTATTGTGTAAAGATAGAAATAGCTAATTCCAGATTTGAATGCTCTTATTGTGTAAAGATAGAAATAGCTAATCCCAGATTTGAATGCTATTATTGTGTAAAGATAGAAATAGCTAATTCCAGATTTGAATGCTCTTATTGTGTAAAGACAGAAATAGCTAATCCCAAATTTGAATGCTCTTATTGTGTAAATATAGAAATAGCTAATTCCAGATTTGAATGCTATTATTGTGTAAAGATAGAAATAGCTAAACACAGATTTGAATGCTCTTATTGTGTAAAGATAGAAATAGCTAATTCCAGATTCGAATGCTATTATTATGTAAAGATAGAAATTGCCAATCCCAGATTTGAATGCAATTATTGTGTAAAGATAGAAATAGTTAATTCCAGATTTGAATGCTATTATTGTGTAAAGATAGAAATAGCTAATTCCAGATTTGAATGCTATTATTGTGTAAAGATAGAAATAGCTAATCCCAGATTTGAATGCAATTATTGTGTAAAGATAGAAATAGCTAAACCCAGATTTGAATGCTATTATTGTGTAAAGATAGAAATAGCTAATTCTAGATTTGAATGCTATTATTGTGTAAAGATAGAAATAGCTAATCCCAGATTTAAATGCTATTATTGTGTAAAGATAGAAATAGCTAATTCTAGATTTGAATGCTATTATTTGTGTAAAGATAGAAATAGCTAATCCCAGATTTGAATGCTTGTGTGACAGTTCTTTATCTTAACAGGCATTCAAGTTTGCATGTAGACACAAAAATATGATACAAAACATCAAATATAAATTATACAATAAGAGAACAGTGAGACAAAATATAAACAAGGTGGTCATAACTAAGTAAAAAATGAGCAATCAAAATAAAAAAAGACAAAATAAACAAGTACGATTTAATTGAAATAATTTAATTGAAATATGAAAATATGTGGAAAGAAATAATTGACTTGACATTTAAAATGTAGTAAGTAGTATAATTTATTCATGTTCAGCAATTCAGTTTGACACTAGACGACTGAGAAATTGAACAGTTAAGGAGAAAAACATTTATATAGAAAATAAATATTTTACATGCCATTTAACGTATATATACACTTAAAGAGCTGGCAACAGCAAAATGCAGAATATCTTATTGGCATTTGACAGGTCAAAGTGTACCAGACTTAATAAAATCCCTAAATCCATTTCATATTTATTTTTACTATATGAAAACATGTGATGACATGATATGAATTTTGGGAGATAGTTTGCATATGCCATGTGATGTGGACTATTTATTTGATGTAAGTAACTGCAGGTCCACATGGGCTTCTTCTACATACTTTTTGATAAATGTCATTTACAAAATCTCTATATTTAAATAAAATACTTGTATTGAATCAGAAGCTTAATTGACTTTAACTTGTTTTCATCTGAACAAAAGTATTTTATATGCAGAAACTCTGAAGCTCCATAGATTAAAAAAAAATGTATGCTTCCCATTGATCAACTCTCTAATCCTGTTTAAGTATGGGCCATGTTGTGTCAGTTCACACCCAATGTGTGACATTGTGTGATCTTTTGTAGTATTTAGTAGGAATGACTGTAATTCCAGGATTGGAAATCAAATTAGGTTTGATTAATTTGGTAGCAGCTACAGTTCACCTGATTTTACATACCCATAATTCCAGTAATTTTTCTTACATCTAATTTTTGTACCTCTTTTCTATAAAAAAATGTTGATTAATTAAATTATATTTTTATATGCGTAGACGTTCCTACTCAATGTCAAATTCATTATATTTTTACACAAAATATTCATATGTGAAAATTTGCTTTTGCAGACTAGATAATAAAGCATTGCAAATTTCTGGGCATTATTTTGTTGTTTTTCCAATTTGTTTTTTTTATAATCTAGAACAGAAGTTCACATTTCAATGTCAGTAAACAATTAGATGTATGATTTAGATACATGAAATAAACCATGTATTGTTTGCCCAGTATATGTATAAATGAGGTATTGTATAATTGAACAGGAGAAAAGAAATAAAGGAAATGTTAATTGTTGATGCTGATGTTAAAAAGGCATTAATCTCTCTTTTATAGGGTTTGGTAATGGAGAATCTACTAATATTTTTAGATCCACCATTCTATCTTTATAGGCAAGAATGAATAATGATTAATGTGTTTTGTTTGTTATCACAGTATCTACTGATGTTCATTAACAGTTGGAAAGTGACCTTTACAGCACATGTACATAATATTGTTTTTTCTTAGTTTGTTATAACAACAAAGCACTGTGTGCATTTATAAACTAGTTCAGAAGCGATCAATGTATTTTTTTTCCTCCAAGGAAAATTGTATGTTAATACATGCCAAAGTGAATGCGTTGGACAAGTAGTCTTATTGTTTCATTACAGGAATTAAATGGATAGTAAATTCCCCGATGTATCAATTGATGAATGTTATTATTATTAAGTGTCTTTTGCTAATTCTGTCATAAAATACCACAGTACACACCTTAAAATGGGTTCAGAATGCAATTGATGTTTTACTTTACTTTTAAAACAAAACATTTAGTTCAGAATCTGTCAATAAAACTATTGTTTTAATTTCTATCAGTGAGAAAAAAATGAGTGGTTGCATTGATTGTTTGTTATTAAAACATCTATTCCTGTTCATTAATAGTAAGACTGTTGTATTTAAAGCACATATACATATTTTATTATCCCAATGAGTAGTCTCCTATCCATACCTAAATTCACACTAATTTCATCTCATCAGTTGGAAGCTTGCCTCATTTTGGCCCAGACTGGAATTTCATGGAAAGTAAACTTGGTTGTTTCCGGCAAATTTTGAAATCATGTATTTACCCTATTTAGCCAATTTTTGCTTTCTATTTTATTATAACACGATAATGACTATCATAATTACAAAAATGAACTGTTTGATTCGAGTTGTTAATTGACAATGTCATATAGCAGTGCCCTTGTGATAAAGCGTAATTCAAGGGCGATGTCCAATATCATTCTCCTTATTCCTAAATGACCTAGAATAATTTTTATTAGTAAACGGGTGTCAAAGTTGTGCAGAGCCCTCTCAATAGACTGAGTTTATAAATTTATTAAATAGTATGTTTCATTTGACACTACACTTGTTGCAGACAATCATTCTGACATGCAATATACCCTGGATACACTTAGAAAATATTGTCATAACTGGATCTTATTAATTCAGAGGAGATAAAACTTATTTGGTTCTAAAGAGACCACTTTTACAGATTTTTGAATATCAGCTAAAGCTGTTTGGTCACACTATTATACCAGTTTTAACTGGTGTTAGTGAAATTGGGGGCTTTCTTTAAAGATCTGTTATAGTTGAAAAATTCCTCGTCTTTCATTTCTTACAAGTAGATGTATATTGAATGTCAAAAATAGACCCACCCACCCATACTTAGCTTCCATTGCTTAGTAAGATCAAACTTCATCGGAAACTATTTGGCTAGATTATAGTAATTACAAAGAAAAATTTCTGATTACAATGTATTGTCATTGTTATCGCAAAAGTTAGGACTATAAATAGATGTTAAAAGTAAAACCTATATATCATGATGATTTGTTTAGCTACACATGGAAAAACCTAAGATTTGTTTTACATGCTTACCAGACAGCAAAAACTACCACTAAAAGATAAAGACAAGATTGGGCAGATAACAATATGTCCATCAAAAGTTTTAGATATGGTTTATTTAAACCAGGAGTTTTATAGAAAAGATATTATTACCATAAAATTTATCTAAAAACGTAATGCTGGGAACTGCAAATAGTGGGTTTCGAGATGAAACTGGTTGATCGGCTGGTGTTAACTACAAAGAAAGATAATGTACGATCAGTCAGTGACAAGAATTAAGTGATGAACATTATTAGTTTATCTGATGTTCTTATTTTCAGATGAAAGAGAAAAAACTAAACTAAATAGGACTACCATTTCTAAAAAGAATCTGTTAATGAATATAGGTAACTGACGACTCTTGAAAATTGACTGAAGATTCTTAGATTGTGTTTTCCTAATTTGTAATCTTGGGCAAGCATGATCTAAATATAAGACATGCTATATTCATGTTCATTTTCTTATATATCTTGTATATCATAAACATTACAAACCGAGTGTAATAGTCTTGTCTTATAAAAATGAAGATCACGTGTAAATGAGCAGAGAAGACTTTTGGCTTTAAAACCCGCTATCTGTATAGGATTCAGTTGACGATCTCCTGTTTAATCCTAGCGGAATTGTTGATGGGAACCATATAATTATTTCTTGGAGGAATTGTAATTTTTAAGTTGTGTTTTAAACATTGAACTTCAGTAATCTTTCCACTGGTATCATTTCGCTTGTTCCTTTTTGACATTTTATGTACTTTTCTAAGTCGTAATATCTGGCAGGAATTAAAATGCTCTTTTTTACATTATTGTTTTCATCGTGTAAGAGGACAATATGTTCATTTTGATTTTGTATGAAAGATTGTGATAGCCAAAAGGAAAATGATTGTATTCTCTGGAATTGAATGGGTAGTTTTCTATTCCTTTCTCATCAAGAAAATCATTGTATTTTTTATAATGGAATGGGTAGTTTTCTATTCTTATCTCATCAAGAAAGTCAATGTATTTTTTATAATGGAATGGGTAGTTTTCTATTATTTCTCATCAAGAAAATCATTGTATTTTTTGTAATGGAATGGGTAGTTTTCTATTCTTATCTCATCAAGAAAGTCAATGTATTTTTTGTAATGGAATGGGTAGTTTTCTATTCTTATCTCATCAAGAAAATCAATGTATTTTTTGTAATAGAATGGTTAGTTTTCTATTCTTATCTCATCATGAAAATAATTGTACATGTATTTTTATAATGGAATGGGTAGTTTTTTTATTCCTTTCTCATCAAGAAAATCAATGTATGTTTATAATGGAATGGGTAGTTTTCTATTCTTACCTCATCAAGAAAATCATTGTATTTTTTGTAATAGAATGGTTAGTTTTCTATTCTTATCTCATCATGAAAATAATTGTACATGTATTTTTATAATGGAATGGGTAGTTTTCTATTCCTTTCTCAACAAGAAAATCAATGTATTTTTATAATGGAATGGGTAGTTTTCTATTCCTTTCTCATCAAGAAAATCATTATATTTTTTGTAATGGAATGGGCAGTTTTCTATTCTTACCTCATCAAGAAAATCAATGTATTTTTTGTAATAGAATGGGTAGTTTTCTATTCTTATCTCATCAAGAAAATCAATGTATTTTTTGTAATAGAATGGGTAGTTTTCTATTCTTATCTCATCAAGAAAATCAATGTATTTTTTGTAATAGAATGGTTAGTTTTCTATTCTTATCTCATCAAGAAAATTAATGTACATATATTTTTATAATGGAATGGGTAGTTTTCTATTCTTACCTCATCAAGAAAATAAATGTATTTTTATAATGGAATGGGTAGTTTTTTATTCTTACCTCATCAAGAAAATAAATGTATTTTTATAATGGAATGGGTAGTTTTTTATTCCTTTCTCATCAAGAAAATCAATGTATTTTTATAATGGAATGGGTAGTTTTCTATTCCTTTCTCATCAAGAAAATCAATGTATTTTTATAATGGAATGGGTAGTTTTCTATTCCTTTCTCATCAAGAAAATCATTGTATTTTTTGTAATGGAATGGGTAGTTTTCTATTCTTATCTCATCAAGAAAGTCAATGTATTTTTATAATGGAATGGGTAGTTTTCTATTCTTACCTCATCAAGAAAATCAATGTATTTTTTGTAATAGAATGGTTAGTTTTCTATTCTTATCTCATCATGAAAATAATTGTACATGTATTTTTATAATGGAATGGGTAGTTTTCTATTCCTTTCTCATCAAGAAAATCAATGTATGTTTATAATGGAATGGGTAGTTTTCTATTCTTACCTCATCAAGAAAATCATTGTATTTTTTGTAATAGAATGGTTAGTTTTCTATTCTTATCTCATCATGAAAATAATTGTACATGTATTTTTATAATGGAATGGGTAGTTTTCTATTCCTTTCTCAACAAGAAAATCAATGTATTTTTATAATGGAATGGGTAGTTTTCTATTCCTTTCTCATCAAGAAAATCATTATATTTTTTGTAATGGAATGGGCAGTTTTCTATTCTTACCTCATCAAGAAAATCAATGTATTTTTTGTAATAGAATGGGTAGTTTTCTATTCTTATCTCATCAAGAAAATCAATGTATTTTTTGTAATAGAATGGGTAGTTTTCTATTCTTATCTCATCAAGAAAATCAATGTATTTTTATAATGGAATGGGTAGTTTTCTATTCTTATCTCATCAAGAAAATCAATGTATTTTTTGTAATAGAATGGGTAGTTTTCTATTCTTATCTCATCAAGAAAATCAATGTATTTTTTGTAATTGAATGGGTAGTTTTCTATTCTTATCTCATCAAGAAAATCAATGTATTTTTTGTAATAGAATGGTTAGTTTTCTATTCTTATCTCATCAAGAAAATTAATGTACATATATTTTTATAATGGAATGGGTAGTTTTCTATTCCTTTCTCATCAAGAAAATCAATGTATTTTTATAATGGAATGGGTAGTTTTCTATTCTTACCTCATCAAGAAAATCAATGTATTTTTATAATGGAATGGGTAGTTTTCTATTCCTTTCTCATCAAGAAAATCAATGTATTTTTATAATGGAATGGGTAGTTTTTTATTCCTTTCTCATCAAGAAAATCAATGTATTTTTATAATGGAATGGGTAGTTTTCTATTCCTTTCTCATCAAGAAAATCAATGCATTTTTATAATGGAATGGGTAGTTTTCTATTCTTACCTCATCAAGAAAATCAATGTATTTTTTGTAATAGAATGGTTAGTTTTCTTTTCTTATCACATCAAGAAAATTAATGTACATATATTTTTATAATGGAATGGGTAGTTTTCTATTCCTTTCTCATCAAGAATATCAATGTGTTTTTATAATGGAATGGGTAGTTTTCTATTCCTTTCTCAACAAGAAAATCATTGTATTTTTTGTAATGGAATGGGTAGCTTTCTATTCTTAACTCATCAAGAAAATCATTGTAATTTTATAATGTAATGGGTAGTTTTCTATTCCTTTCTCATCAAGAAAATCAATGTATTTTTATAATGGAATGGATAGTTTTCTATTCCTTTCTCATCAAGAAAATCAACGTATTTTTATAATGTAATGGATAGTTTTCTACTCCTTTCTCATCAAGAAAAACAATGCACAGGTCTTGCTTATAAAGACTGTACCATCTTGCTTTGTAAATATAATACCATTAAGTTCTGTCTAAATTTTATTTTTAACTTGATTTCCTGGTTATAGTTACGGGAGAATAGTTACTGAAATTTCAGGCCTAAATTAAAAGTATATTTTTCCTCTTTTAATGTTATGCGACTACATCATCTTTAGTAATTGCAGTTACGAAATTGGTCTCCAAAAATATCGACTTGTTTAATCCTCTCAGTAACAAACAGCTAGAAATCAATTCCTTCAGCGGTCCATGGACAGCAAGTCCAAAAGTCAGTTCAAAACAGCCGCAAGAAAAGATCACTTTCACCCAAATCATTTCCGAATTTGAAAACATGACCAAATCATAGTGGTCAAAGTTTGATGGAATCTTTTCAAAGCTGCTTGGGTTTTAAGGTTATAGGAAGAAGACTTACAGCTGCATGCTAAATTCATGCATAATTTGTTGGAGAATTCCAGACCAAAAATTTGACCCTTGAACAGATTGGACAGATTTGGAAATATCACTTTTAATTTTCGGACAATTAAATATGATTCAAGATCTTACACAAGTCTTATTTACTTCTGAATGACCAGCCAAGGAAGTTTATTCATTTAAACTAAGAATTTCCCGTCGATATTACTCCTGAACAACAATTTGATAGTTCACTAATAATTCGTCAACAGGATGCACCTCGATGGTCTCCACCTTCTGATAAGGACCTCATTTTTCACACAATAAGAAAATGGGACGTATGTGCCTTCAGTTTCGCTAATAGCCATCTAAAACAAACGTGATCTCAGAATCCTGTTCCTATTTAACAAGTGATTTGTTTTGTCACCCTGATTAGAATAAAACAAATGAATTTCTCAATAACTATTACCTTAACTCACGCAATTGCACAAGCTGAACCAAAAATCATTAATTTCAATAGGATCAACTTTTAGATCCAAACAAGGCTTATCATTTACAAGTGGATTAACCACTTCTTTATATCCAGCTACGTCATTGCCTAGTAATAAATTAATACTTTCGAGAGGCGATATTCACCGCTCGGACAATTTCGGATTCGAAGACTAATTCTGATGCCAAATTTACGCAATAGAGAAGAAAGTCATTTTGTTGTGTAGACAGTGAAGTGTATATTTCAAGACGTTTGCCAGTATGAAATTATAGCATAAAGCGAAGATTTTGCGGCAGTTGCATTTTCAATTGTAATCGCATAAGATATGGCATATGTGTATAAGATACGGCATATGTGAATAAGATACGGCATATGTGTATAAGATACGGCATATGTGTATATGGCATATGTGTATAAGATACGACATATGTGTATAAGATACGGCATATGTGTATAAGATACGGCATATGTGTATTTCTCTGGATGATGAAGCTTTGGAGGAGGATTTAAAATAAAATAGGCTAAACTAATTCCTTAACACGAATTCAAGATAGCTGAGGTTCACGCTTTCTAAGTTAAACGATCTAAAAACTAACCATTCCATAATTATATATTGCAATTGTAAAACTATGTTATAAGACACATTTATTTTTGAACAAGGATCATATCGCAATATTTAACAAGACAATAAGAATAACAAGAACATCCTTCTACTCCTATAAAAATCTTGCCTGATCCTTAGAGCATCATGTGTGGACCAAGGGATATCACTCGTGCAAGCTCAGTATGCTATTGGAAAAGTGGCTAAATGAGTTATATCCCATTGTCAGAGAAAAGGAACTCGAACGGTAAAGGGTGCGATCGACAGATATTGTGAGCTTTCTGCAAGAGTGTCGGTGTATGGTGAAGTTGTTTTTTGTTGGTTTTTTCTTCACATTTGCAGCATGCTTAGTGGAGAGTTGTTGTTGTTCTGGGGCTTAACGCCATTTTTCGGTAATTGTACACGATCTAAGCAAACGTCCAAGTTAAATGACTGTTATCGTGTACTTAAAAGAAAATTTTGAAATTAGTGGAAAGTACACAGTACTATCTTAAGTAATTATTAAAATAAGGAAAAGGAATTGTGCCAGACTAGAGAATACCAAATGCTGAAAGTGCACATAATGAATATATATATATATATATATATATATATATATATATATATATATATATATATATATATATATATATATATATATATATATATATATATATATTTATATATATATATATATGATTTTGCCTACTTTGGGTTTGTCTGGATGGTAGGTCAGGATAAATAGTAACCTATAAAATTTTTCCTTTTTTTCCATATTTGAGTAAGTCATCGCTGTTTTTTTAGTCCTTTGCATTCTTTGTGTGTGTATATATATATATATATATATATATATATATATATATATATATATATATATATATATATATATATATATATATATATATATATATATATATATATATTAAAAAAAGAGATATTGGCTCTTTATTTACAATTTGGAAGTGGAAATCACTAAGCGGAGATGGCATGTTTATGAAAGAAGAAGGTCTGATGTAAGGAAAATTTGTATATTCTATAACCCATATTACACAGATCAATCATACACCAAAATAAGGTGGCAGTCACCAGTTATTATGTACTTTTGAGAGAGTGATGTATGTCAGGTGAAGTTGTTTGCATTTTAAACATGCACAGTGGAGAGAATGTTAGCATACCTATATGCTCTCATGTAATGTGGCTGAAATGTTTTTGGATATTGTACCATTGGAAATTTTAAATGATCTTAGGACACAGCTAACTAAAATGACAGCTCCCTTGTGCTCCAAAAATCAACCTGAATTTGTCTAAAGTGCACTATTCTTGGCAGCTATTAAAATATGGAAGATGAATTTTGCCAAACTAGACAGTACCAGCTTCTAAAAGTGCAATGAATGAATTACCAAATACATCAAATGTAAAAAAGTTATCGGCTCTATTTTTTACAATTTACCTCGGAAGTTCGAGAAGTGAAAATGAGAAGGGGAGAGCTGCCATTATTTTGAAAGGTACACATCTGGAGTAAGGCCAAGCTGTATACTCTCTAACCCATATTACAACCATCAATCATACATCAAAATAAAGGGAATTAAAGGTTCTTTGAATAATACCTAAGATACACAAAGTCTCTTTTAAATAGCCAGTATAACTAGTGAGGAAACCCGGGGAAATTCTGTTTCTTTAAAATTCTAACCCTATGCTAAATACGAAACTGTAGAGCGCCACCTAAAGGGAATTAACATGTCGTTGAACAATACCTAAGATATACAAGGTCCATTTTTAAATAGCCAGTATTACTAGTGAGAAGAAAAAAAAACGTGGGAAATTCTATTTCTTTAAAAAACTAACTCATACTAATTACGAAATTTTAGATTGCCACATAATATTGTCATTGCTACGTCATTTGTAAAAGCGAAAGTCGTGATTGGACTCAATTTAATGTCGTCCTTACTTGCTCTCTCGTCATGGTGTACGAGGCGTTGTAATTACGTTATCTTAATGTCGTCGCTACTCGGTCAGATGACATGCTGTACTGGACGTTATTGTGACTCATTTAATATTGTCGTTACCCGGTCTTTGGTCGTGTAGTGCGAGGCGGCTTCACCTACCTTAATTTAATATCGTCTTTTGTCATGGGATACGATGCGGTTACCTTAGTTTAATATGGTCGTTACCCGGTCTTTTGTCGGGCAGTGCGAGGCGGCTTCACCTACCTTAATTTAATATCGTCTGTACTCAGTCTTTTGTCATGGGATACGATGCGGTTACCTTAGTTTAATATCGTCGTTACTCGGTCTTTGGTTTTGGTGTAGGAGGCGGTTAGGGCCTACCTTAGGTTAATATCGTCGTTGCTCGGTCTTTTGTCGTGGTGTACAAGGCAGCTTCACCTACCTTAAGTTAATATTTCCAAAGAACT
Organism: Potamilus streckersoni; assembly: GCA_016746295.1. NCBI lineage: Eukaryota > Metazoa > Mollusca > Bivalvia > Unionida > Unionidae > Potamilus > Potamilus streckersoni. The sequence continues at coordinate 246,348 of JAEAOA010001888.1, read as the reverse complement.
AAGCACAAGTTCACAATGATGCTTCCATTTAGTTGTATCCATTAGATCAATCACGCTTCATTTCTATGTTCATGTAATTTAATCCCGCATTCGTTTCTATGTTCACATATTTTAATCACGGATTCATTTTTATGTTCACATAATTTAATCATGCATTCGATTCTATGTTCACATATTTTAATCACGTATTCGTTTCTATGTTCATATAATTTAATCCGGCATTCGTTTCTATGTTCACATATTTTAATTACGCATTTGTTTCTATGTTCACATATTTTAATCACGCATTAATTTATATATTTATATATTTTACTTACGCATTCATTTTTATGTTCATATATTTTAATCACGCATTCATTTCTATTTGCATATATGCTTAAAATAATAATATATTATACACTATTGGAAATAAAAATTAAAAGATAAATTAACATCCAAAAGAATCTGTTTAATAATGGTCCGTTCAGCATGTCCCTATTACATCAGCTGGATAAAAGCATATGAACTGAAAAAAGAATGTTCAGTGTTCTGGAGATCCGGACTCTGGTGTCGTGGTAATATGCAGTAACAGATTGGAGAGATCTATGGGAATATCTGAAATAATAAAAAAATAAAGGTAATACTCAAGAACAAAGAACAAAGGAAATGATCAAGAACAAAGAAAATATTAAAAAACAAGGGACATAGTAGAGAACAAGGTCTCAGCAATAATATTACAATGAAGTGAACCAAACGAAACAAACCATATATAGAAAGGCAACAGTCCTTCTATATTAGGGTAAAAATCGGGTGGAGTGAGTGACAGGTGGGATTGATTGTCATAATCAGAATGAAAATTTGCCTAAAAAATTAGTCTTAATAGTTCGCTTTACCTTCTGGTATAGATAAAAGTAGCATGACCTGTGTCGATGACCTGTCACATATCTTGCGCGTTTCCGTTCTCTTTCAATATCCTGTTTACAGCATTTTAGGACCAAAACATAAATTAGTACCGGTCGCAATATTGCTGGGAGTAATATCCAACAATCACTGCTTGACATTTATTATCTTAGATACAGATGTCATTATTTTATTTCACTAATGCGATCCTCCAGTGAAATCCGATAAATAAGCATTCGAAGAAAATTCAGGTTTACGGTAAATAAAATGACTAACTGTGTCCTCCAAGATGCATGCAATCGAACGGTTCGTTACAGCAGGGATGGGGTCCACAGCATCGTCTACAGCTATCCAAGATGACAGAACCGAAAGGATCGGGGGGTAGAAGCTCGTCTGGCAGAAGACCGCCAAATTGATCCAAGTCAAGACCCGAGTCTAATAACCTTTTTTTGACTGGTCCAGCCACTACTGAAGGTAAACGTTGCATACAAACTATGTCCCTTTTGGAGATCGCATTTCTGCAGATATGTAGGCTGAATCATTGCTTTTCAAATGTTATTTTATTTATTTATTTTTGCCAACTTTTGTAAACAATATAAATGATTTTACAAAATATATAATCGTCTTAAAGAAACGAAATAAACATAAATTTATATATATATATATATATATATATATATATATATATATATATATATATATATATATATATATATATATATATATATATATATATATATATATATATGGAATTTATAACACATCAACACGCGCTATTAATTTAATTAGATGTCTTTCTTCAAACAAACTATTTATTTGTTGCAGGACATATCATATAGAATTATAGAATACAAGTAAATGTTTGGTATATGTATCTAAGAAAATATTTACTTGCCGCAGGAAATATCTTTTAGGATTCTATATACAAATATTTACTTGTCACAGGATAATATTATACAGAATGGTATCAACAAGGATTTAATGCCATATCTTGGTATTTTATGTTGTTGCAATTCATGACAAGACACAATATTCAACGACAACACTTTATATAATGTTGCAACAATGTTAAATACCATAAATGATTAATATTCTGAAAATTGCATTAATTATATGCATTTCTCTTAGAATAATTTAGAAACAAACATTAAATTTGTTTCCCTAAAAGCGTGAATAAAATAGGTTGGGATGCTATATTTTAAGAGTAAGAACGTTGCTGTATGGTGATTCTACCATTAGACAACATCAATGTCCAAAATACAACGGAAGTACAATGACAGTCATATCGATACTACTACTACTACTACTACTACTACTACTACTACTACTACTAATAATAATAATAATAATAATAATAATAATAATAATAATAATAATAGTCGTTGTCCTCGTCATCATCATCATCGTTGTTGTCGTCGTCATAAATTACTTAGTTTTAATTCTTAGGTGACTGTTCATAAATATCTCAAATTAACGTTTCGAAAAGAATATTCATATCTAATCAATAAGCGAAATAACATATTTGATTGTGAAATCATATCGTATTGCTTCTTCGATAATATTCAGAACAGGTTTCTTTTTGTAAAATCGTAGTTACAGAAATGAATTTATAAGTGATAGTCCTGGCAGGTTTTGAGGATATGAAGGATATTACAAACAAAGCTTGAATGAATCATTTTAAATTTAATTTATTTCGTGCAGAACAAGAATGTTTGTGCAGATTTGTATTCTGACAGATTTATTTCAATATATGTCAATTGCACGAGCACAAAAAATAAGGATTGTGTACCAAAATCCATCATAAAGTGGCACGTGATCACCTTAATGGGCATTACAATACGTGATACCCCCCCCACATGGCATTAAAATACCTGACCCGTTCTAAGACAAATCATGCTTATAATCAGAAACAGAAGACTTTTTATATTAGTTTCTTATTTATTAACAGAACCCTTTGACTTAGAATCACAATTCCATCTGCTTCATATTTTGTATTTTTTTTATTTCATTTTATATTATATTTGTATCTATCTTCCTCTATTATTCTTAAGATATTTCCTACAGGTAAACATAATGACCGGCAGATCCAATTAAAACACTACAGGTAAACATAATGACCGACACATCCAATTAAAACACTACAGGTAAACATACTGAGCGGCACATCCAATTAAAACACTACAGGTAAACATACTGACCGACCTACAAAATTAACCGCTCCGGTGGCTTAGTGGTTAGAGGGCACGCTCGGATGCGGGAAGTCGTAGGTTCTATCCCCGGTCGAGTCATACCAAAGACTTGCAAAAATGATACTAACAGCTTCCTCGTTTCGCGCTCAACATTAAGAGGTTAGTGTTAGGTCTGTCTGGTCGGCCTGGCGTCAGGATACTGTTAATGGGTTGCTACATGTCTGCGGCATGATGCCCCAGTGCTAAACATCAATACAAAACTGCCATACTGCAGACATCGTTATGACTGAAATATTGTTAAAGCTACGTTAAAAATCGTAATCACATCATATCCTAAAATTAAAACACTACAGGTAAATATACTGACCGACAGATCCAATTAAAAGGCAGGTGGTAACAACTTGTATGGTCTTTAACATCTTGGACGTTGTGGTCAAACTGGAGCCACGTTGTTATGCACTGGATTTTCAAATATGAAATTTCGTTATCTTGCCAACACTCTCCACGTTCTTAGATAGTAAAAGCGTGTTCTATCTTGCCGTGCGTGATTTAATGCTTATCAGTAATCTGTAAGGTAGTAATAAATTGGTTTGACTCTAGCAGATGTACCTTTATTCTTCGATTTCAAATATATCTTGACCTTCACATACATTCATTCTCTGTTCATCTCTTACACACTTCCATACTCTCTCTCTCTCTCTCTCTCTCTCTCTCTCTCTCTCTCTCTCTCTCTCTCTCTCTCTCTCTCTCTCTCTCTCTCTCTCTCTCTCTCTCCATGATTAGGATATGAACGTTTTTTTTAGTTTTTTTTTTTACTTTAATGGAATAAATATGCATTCTATCCCTTGAATTCATAAATGGAGGCGTCTGGGTTAAAACTGAAAATTTTAAAAGAATATTTGCACGTATAACATTTAAATGGTAGTAAGAATGCAACAAAATAGCTTTAGTGTATATTAGGGATGATACATACAATATTTGTTACTAATTAGAATAAATCCTAAGTTTATGTCTTAACATACGGTGATCAATCTAAATTTCACCCAACAAATAATATCCAGTTAAAATTGTTACGTGACAAGGGCTCGTACTCAGTAAAAAAGAAAAGAGAGAAAGCCGACAAACTTCGTATATTTTAACAAAAAAATTATTTTTCTTTGACAACATGTAACATCTGCTAAATAGAACTTACAGTTTGTGAATATAATCCAAAATGTTATCCTAAGAATGAATACAAGTCTTATCACTAACTAATCCTATTAGAATCCAGGTTCGAGTCCCGACGATGTACAAATATGGAAGATGATGACATCATATGTGGTCCAATATACGAATAACAACAACTCCTCACTTGAATCAGAGTCTTTTGTTTTCAAATAATTCCAAAAAAAATTTCCATGAATACCTTTCAGAACTTTTATTTTAAGAAAGTCAACTTGTTGAGTTTCTAGGAGAATAAATTATTAAATAACAAATCAGACGAAGAACAAACAATCTGACAACAAAAACAAAATACACATTGTTCCTTCAAGGTGTTAAATGACTCTGCCCGAAAAATATTAAGATTGCGTATTTAAAACCCCAGACATCATTTCAAGTCTCGCGAGATTGGTCATGTGGTCTCTTACTACACTAGCTCAAGCACGTAGACCAATTTGTCCCCACTTAAGAACCAATAAAACAAACAACGTTGTTTACACGTAGTGATCACGCAAAGAAAGTATGCCCCTGATGCTGACCAATCATTTTAACTTCCTGTTGACATTGTTAACATCCCAAGACGAACTAAAAGGTCATTCTCAAGTAATACTTCTTTGTCTTAGGTAAAAAAAACAACTTTGTACAAAAAATACCTCATTACTGAAAAAAATCCCGAATCCGACAAAATATTCATTGCAATAAAATACTATGAAATAAAAAAAAGAAATTTAAGACTTATACACAAGCAATTTAATCACATATACGTAACAAAATAAACTCTTTAAGAATATTGTTACGGGAATGTTGGTTTGACTCTAGCAGATGTACCTTTATTCTTCGATTTCAAATATATCTTAACCTTCACATACATTCATTCTCTCTTCATCTCTTACACACTTCCATACTCTCTCTCTCTCTCTCTCTCTCTCTCTCTCTCTCTCTCTCTCTCTCTCTCTCTCTCTCTCTCTCTCTCTCTCTCTCTCTCTCTCTCTCTCTCCATGATTGGGTTGATATGTGGGATGGTAAAGGCAAATATGTTAATATGAAGGACGGGAAAGGCGAATGGGTTAATATGTGGGACGGGAAAGACAAAAGGGTTGATATGTGGGACGGGAAATGCGAATTGGTTGATATGTGGGACGGGAAAAGCCAATGGGTTGATATATGGGACAGGAAAGGCGAATGGGTTGATATGTGGGACGGGAAAGGCGAATGGGTTAATATGTGGGACGGGAAAGGCGAATGGGTTAATATATGGGACGGGAAAGGTAAATTGGTTGATATGTGGGATGGGAATGGACAATGGGTTAATATGTGGGACGGGAAAGGCGAATGGGTTAATATGTGGGACGGGAAAGAGAAATAGGTTGATATATGGGACGGGGAAGGCGAATGGGTTAATATGTGGGACGGAAAAGGCAAATGGGTTGATATATGGGACGGGAAAGGCGAATGGGTTGATATATGAGACAGTAAAGGAAAATGGGTTGATATATGAGACAAGAAAGCGAATGGGTTGATATATGAGACGGGAAAGGCAAATGGGTTGATGTGAAGAAAGCAAGGAATATAAATTAAATATGCATAATGATATTGTCACAAGATAACCAGGTTAAATTTGGATTTATAGCAACTCTTTATGGTTGAAACTAATACAATGTTTATTGATGGAAAAATAATTATGATTAATGCTTGCGTGTGTAAGATCCAAATATTGAACAAAATTAACACAATCCTCACGAACCTAATAATACAAGTAAATGCTTTACTAAATATAAAGACAAAAGGTTAATGATTCACACGACAAAAATAATGTAGTTTACTCAAATAGTAAAACTGGTTTACTTTACTCATATAGTAAAATGTATTCACTCGTATAGTGAAAAATGAGGTATGTTACTCAGATAGTAAAATGATGTATTTACTCAAATAGTGAACAATGTACTTTACTCATACAGAAAAATGATGTATTCTATCAAATAGTGAAATATTGTGTACTTTACTCTGATAGTGAAATGATGAAACGATTGGAAAGATATCATACAAAATATCGGTCAGCAACGCCAGACCACCTGCTACTCAACCAGCAACACACTGTTCACTCAGTTCTACGTCTGATATGGTCAGCTTTACAGATGCTATGGTTAACTTCTATGGTCAGCTCTACAAGAATAAAAAATATTTGCATTTTACTACGCAAGTCGGAGTTACATAAAAAATAAACAAAACTAAACGTGTTAGTAAAATAGTTATAACCTATGACATAAATAAAAAGTTAACAAATTAATAAATAACGCACTCATCCGCAAGTCCTTAAGTAAACTACTCACTGACAAGACGTTTAGTAATGTAAAAGTGTAGCCCTACATCGGTTGTTCGCTTGATGAATATCGATTTTTCATAGAAAACACTCCGCACGTGCGGTATAGGTTGATCCGAACTCACTATTTCGAAATATTGTACAATAAACACAAATTCGACCCTTGTACACAAAAATCGAAATCCGAGTACATGTATATAATAAATAAAGGGATGTATACCATTCCATGGGAGATATTTAGGAAGGATAGGATTAAAGGATGATATGTGTAAAGGGTAATATGACGTGCTAATAAAAGCAGGGCTAAAGGCTGTTATATGCATGAAGGTTGGTTCTAGGTTCTAGGCTGAATATAGTCACGTATTGTACTAGGTACATATACGACCTGGTTGTGGCTCCTGGCATGGCGACAGTCTCTTTGAGAGGGCGCTTGGCCCTGAGATGGGTCTTACTCCTTGCCGGGGTAAAAGGATTGTACCATCATAACCTCGGGTCTACTCGAACGTACAATGGCAGATACCGCAATGCGCCCCCACCAACGCCCACAACCACAACCCCACCAACCACCAATGATCAAGTCACCTGGATTTATCTCAGCCTGGGCAGACATCAGTCAGATCATACCAGTTGTGCCTACAGGTGATCCTATACCAATTTTGTGTGAGCCACCAAAGTAATTGACCGAATTTTAGAGAGTTGTGTATTTAGAATGGGTTTTCATGTTGGAATTTCGTGTACTTAGCGTACTTATAAGGGTCGAAATTATTGCCAATCAGCTGGATGTGGGCCATCCATTTTACTTCTAGCACCGCTTGGATGTAGACGGTTCTGTAATTTTGATCGCGGTTCGACATGATCATGTTTGCATGGTGGTCTTCAAGGGTCAAACTGAGTTACATTTGGTGGGCCAGCTGGCCGCGTAGCACAGGGAGGGTGTTATGGGACAGCAGGTGGATGGGGTATATCCTGGACTGTTTCTTACCTTTGTTCGACAACAAACACTTGTATGATGGGATCATGGTAGAAAATTTTGGACAAGGGCTGCCAAGGTCAGGATCCCAGTCAGGCATTGCTAGTATATGTTCCTAACGCCTGTTTGATGTTCCTAGCTAGGGTGTTTCTGTGTGTGTGTGTGTGTGTGTGTGTGTGTGTGTGTGTGTGTGGTGGGGGTTCGTGGGACAGCAGGTAGAGCTTCGTGGACCGTCCCTTGTTTTGAGTCTTGCCTGTCAATTGGTAGTTGGTTAGTTACATCTTTCCAAAATGGCATTTGTAGTTATTACTTCTTTTCAATTTGGCAGTCTGTTGGTGTCGTTGTTGCTGTAAATCCCTTCATATTGTCAATGAATTGTGGTCTTGGTATCAACTTCTTTCTATATTTGACGTATCTTTTTACACGTGTCATCCTCTTGTCCCTCTTGGTGAAATTCTTCTTAGTGGGTCTTGGAATTTGATACTTCTGTCTACGATTGTCGTATTGTCTGTGCTGTGATAGTAGGTGGTCTTTATGTGTGTGATTTGAGTTCTAAGTGATAACACTATTGGAGTAATAAGTCTATTCTATTGATGTTGTTGTTGTTGTTGTTGTTGTTGTTGTTGGGCTTAACGCCATTTTTTCAGCACACGATAGGCTATTCATGGCGGCCAGTATTAATGGTGGGGGAAGAAACCGGGATATCACCGGAAAGAACCACAGACCCACGAGAAGCTACTGGCAAGCTTTCTCACATATCCACATTTGCCGAATCCTGGACTCGAACCCACGCAGACAGAGGTGAGATGGCAGTGATCCGTAACGGACAGCGCTTTAGACCACTCGGCCCCTCGGGGCCCCTCTATTCTATTGATGTTTTTAAGAAAGAGTAATATAATGTAGTAGTGCATATCACAGGGTTATGATGAGTATATTATACAATAAGTAGTTATTTTAAAATAGGGGTTATTATACTACTACGTAGCATTATGTTCCTAGATTAAGCTAATTCATTGTTTACTAGTATTTATTATTTATGAAAATATGAAGTTATATTAATATAAGTATCATATGTTGATAGTACAATATGCAGAGGGTTTGATATATAAGAAGGGGATACATACATGCGCGCAAGAGCGACACATACATACATACATACATACATACAAACATTCATATATATATATATATATATATATATATATATATATATATATATATATATATATATATATATATATATATATGCAATAAACTGACGACGAACAGTACGAAACTAGTCTACCTCTACATAGCACATGTGAAGACAGCCATGTAGAGGTTTACAAACACAATGTTTTTGTGTTTATTTGTTTATCGTATATATGTTTTGTATTTGCCTTTGAAAAAGACTCATTAAGAGTCGAAAGCGCTTAGGCTAGTTAGTTACTAGTTTCGTACTGTTCGTCGTCAGTTTATTGCATCTATTTTAATTAATCCCTGACACACGTGATCCCTTGGTGGATCCAGTACGCTTGAAAGGGTTGTTATTCGCCATATGATTTGTATTCTTTATATATATATATATATATATATATATATATATATATATATATATATATATATATATATGGCAAAGGGAAAATTAATTGCATTCTTTAAAAGGTTTACAATCTTACAAATGAAACAAGCTGTAACACCAAGCGTTTCATGCATATAACGAAAATGTTGACAGAATTACACGACAAGTGCATAGAAAACTAATTGTGCGTGATGAAAAGCGCCTGAAAAAGGGCTAGCTTACAGGAAAAAAGACCTAAACAAAGTAATATTTAACTGTTTCAGTCAGAAAAGAATGTACGGGGTCATTAATTAGCCATCAAGCTTAGCCGGGAAAATGAGCTTGGCATGTCTTTACCGAAAGCCAAGACGGCTAGCCAATATACGTTATATATATCTATCATCGGACTACATTTGCTTGGATATTAGGTGTTCCAAAAAGCGATAGTACAGCTGTCATTCCTCCTAGATATTTCAATTCTAAGTGTTTGATTTGCTAGATAATTAATTTTTCTGAATTTTCGGCACATTTGTGTTTAATAATTTGGACGAGTCTAGTTTACTCTCCACAAAAGTGAAATAAAGCTTCCCGTCAAATTCATGGCAACACAGCTTCAGTGTTTGTAATTGCGTGACGCAAACAAAAGGTTAAGTATTTATTTGGTGGTTTAAGTAATTTTTTTTGATGGTTGTAAATGTGTTTTTGACGGTTACAAATGTGTCTTTTATGTTTAAAAGTGTGTATTTGATGTTTAAAAGTTTGTATTTAATGTTTGAAAGTATATTCATGTTGTTATTATAGGGTTCAACGCCATTTTTCAGCACAAGATAGATTATACATGGCAGCAAGTATAAATGGTGGAGGAAGAACCCAGAATAACCCCGGAAAGAACCACTGACCCACGAGAAGCTACTGGCAAGCTTTCTCACATACCCACATTAGCCGAGCCCGAGACTCGAACCCACGCAGACAGAGTGAGATATCATTGATCCGAACGGTGAGCACTTTATACCACTTGGCCACTCAGGGCCCCTTTTGAAAGTGTGTATTTTGATGATTTAAACGTTGTATTTGATGTTTACACCTATGTATTTGATGTTTAAAGGTGTGTATTTGATGTTTAAAGGTGCGTATTCGATGTTTAAATGTGCGTATTCGATGTTTAAATGTGCGTGTTCGATGTTTAAATGTGCGTATTCGATGTTTAAATGTGTGTATTTGATGATTTTACGTATTTATTTCATGGTCCTTCCCTTAGTTTAGCCCAATTTACTTCCCTTTTCTCCTTCCTCTTCTTATTTGTCTAATTTCATTATTGTCAGCATCTAGTGTTTCTTAACATAAAGATATTGAAACATCGAATAAGACTCTCATTTTCTTTTCAAAATGTGTTTTTCTACACATTTCAAATTTTTTTAATCTACTCAGGGATGAAAATATTATTATACATTGAATGAAATTAACCATACCCTGAAAGAAATGAAATTTCTGTGTCCACAAAGATGAATTCAAAATGTTATTTCATTTTAAGAAAATAATCTATGCTGTCACAATGTCTCCTGAATACTGTACATTACAACGTCTGCTCATAGAAATTTGCTAAACACTCTAGTTGAGAAATATCTGGCCAACATTAGCTTTCGAAATTTCAAAATGAACACTACAAATCTATAAACAGAGAGAGAGAGAGAGAGAGAGAGAGAGAGAGAGAGAGAGAGAGAGAGAGAGAGAGAGATTAAAACTTCGTGTGGAATAGCTGATAACATATTATGAATGGGATCTATGACACAGGCCTTGCGTGTATCTTGCAAGATTCCCTAGTAATGTGCCAATTGTGTAGCTACTGTCTGAAAACGCTTCATTCGTGTTATATATAATACGACAGTGAAACTAGTTGGCTTATGGTGGGCAGAGAGAATACGCTATCATTTCATTTTGTGCATATTTACTCAGAGAATGAGATAACACAAAATTAAATATCAGACATTTTTTGTACTATCATCCACATTGACTGTGTTGTCATACACGTTTACTGTGCTGTCATAAACGTTGAATGTGCTGTCGTACACATTGACTGTGCTATCGTACACACTGACTGTGCTATCATAGACATTGACTGTTCTGTTATACACGTTGACTGTGCTATCATATACATTGACTCTCCTGTCGTACACATTGACTAACTGTGCTATCATAAACATCGAATGCGCTGTCATACACACTGAATGTGATGTCATATATAGTGACTTTGCTGTCATACATATTGACTGACTGTGCTATAATAGACATTGATTGTACTGTCATACACACTGACTGTTCTATTATGCACATTGACTGTGCTACCGTAGACAATGACAGTGCTGTCATACACATTGACTGTGTTGTCTTACACACTGACTGACTGTGATGTCATATACTTTGACTGTGCTATAATAGATATTGACTGTGCTACCATAGACATTGTACTGTCATACACATTGGCTGTGCTGTCATACACATTGACTGCGCTATCATAGACATTGACTGTCCTGTTATACACGTTGACTGTGCTATCATATACATTGACTCTCCTGTCGTACACATTGACTAACTGTGCTATCATAAACATCGAATGCGCTGTCATACACACTGAATGTGATGTCATATATAGCGACTTTGCTGTCATACATATTGACTGACTGTGCTATAATAGACATTGATTGTACTGTCATACACACTGACTGTTCTATTATGCACATTGACTGTGCTACCATAGACAATGACTGTGCTGTCATACACATTGACTGTGTTGTTTTACACACTGACTGACTGTGATGTCATATACTTTGACTGTGCTATAATAGATATTGACTATGCTACCATAGACATTGTACTGTCATACACATTGGCTGTGCTGTCATAGACAATTGACTGTACTGTCATGTCATACGCAGTTCTATAGCTTATATGCAGCTCTTACCATACATACAAATTTCAACATAATTAATGGAGAGAGAGAGAGAGAGAGAGAGAGAGAGAGAGAGAGAGAGAGAGAGAGAGAGAGAGAGAGAGAGAATGTCTCGTAAAATTATGTTGTGCATGAAATTATTTAATTAGATGCTGAGTCTGTAACTTGATAAATAAAAGGAAATAATCTATTTAAAGAAACAAATATTACACTTTCCACTTACGATTATTAGTAATTGCAGTTATTACTTTAATTAGAATTATTACACAATGTCATAATCGACAACTTCTATGTATTGTAAACGTAGAACCATAACATGATGGTATAATCCATGACACTTCTATGTATCTTTTACGTAGAACTATAACGCAGTTAAATAGTGGATGACATTTCTGGGAATCTTGAATGAAGAACTTTAATGCAATAGAGTTGTAATTGACTTTTCTATGTATCGTGGACTTAGAACTATAATGCAATGGAAAAGCGATGGAACTCCTCGATGACACGTCTACGTTCCTTGGATTTAGAACTATAACGCAATGACTAAATGAGAAATAAAAATGGAAAATACGAGTATGAATACTTGAATCCTGTGTATCCTGGACTTACAAGTATAACGCAGTGGAGTAATCAATAACGCCTCTATGTATTTAGAACGTACACCTATAAAGTACAATGTAGTAATAGATGACGCTTCTGTGTGTCTTTGACTTGGAACTCTAACGCGATGACTAACATTAGAAATGAAAATTAAATCTCAAGCTATGAATGATGCAGTAATGTTCTATTTTACTTTTCACAGTCTTATATAACCTCCATGCTTGGTCAGAAAAATAAAATAGCTTCGAATAAATAAATCTTTTGTATTAATAGGAAGCTCTGCTTTACATTCCGTTACTTACGGTAACATTGTGTGTCCATTTAAATGAAAATCATTTACATTCCGTTACTTACGGTAACATTGTGTGTCCATTTAAATGAAAATCATTGACATTCCGTTACTTACGGTAACATTGTGTGTCCATTTAAATGAAAATAATTGACATTCCGTTACTTATGGTAACATTATGTGTCTATTTAAATGAAAATCATTGATAAAGATAAAACAATAACGTGCAAAAATCTTTCTTTGGTCTAATTCTGTCATTTAAAATAATAATTACATTGTTCGTTGTGTTTTCCATCTAATTCAAGATACGTATCTGACTGAGAATACGACGGCATTGTTTTTTTAACCAAGTTTTCATCACTTCCATGTGAGGACAGTAAATTATGTTATGTTACAAGGATCAGCTTGTTGAATGAATAATATGTACCGCAAAAATATCTATGATTTTGTCAATCAAAACAGAAATGAAAATAATGAATAAAATTAACATTTACAAATTACATATTAATGTTTAGATTCCTTTCGAAACTAAAGAAGGTTATGACGATAGCCTAATAAGAAAAAGTTTTTCAAAACGAAACTAATCATCTATGTTGTCTTGTATCAAATTTTTCTTAAGAAAAGATTATATTATACCTTTATTATTAAAGAATCATGCGTATAGTGTTTTATTCTTTATTTGTTTGTTTTATATTTAAAATCCCCAATTACAGCATCTAAGAATCAGATCCCGGTTATGAAGAATCAGATCATGGCTATCAAAAATTTGATTACGGTTACCAATAATCAGATTACTTTTGTCAAGAATCAGATCACTGTTATCAATAATCAAATCACTGTTATGAAGAATCAGATCACGGTTATCAATAATCAAATTACTGTTATCAAGAACCAGATCATGGCTATCAATAACCAGATCTCTGTTATCAAGAATCAGATCACGGTTATCAATAATCAGATCACTGTTATCAAGAATCAGATCACGGTTATCAATAATCAGATCATGACTATAAATTACCAGATCACTGTTATCAGTAATCATATCGCGGTTATGAAGAATTAGACCACTATTATCAAGAATTAGATCACGGTTATCAACAATTAGATCATATTTATAAAGAATCAGATCATAGTTATCAAGAATCAGATCACTGTTATCAATAACCACATCACTGTTATCAATTATCAGATCACTGTTATCAAAAATAAGATCAGTTATCAATAATCAGAAAACTGTTATCAATAATCAGCTCTAGATTCTGTCAAGAATCAGATCACTGTTATCAATAATCAGATCATTGCTATCAAAATTCGATCACTGTTATCAATAAACAGATCACTGTTATCAATAAACAGATCACGGTTATCAATAATCAGATCATTGCTATCAAGAAAAAGATCACTGTTATCAAGAATCAGATCGCGTTTCTATCAAAACTCAGATCACTGTTATCAAGAATCAGATCATAGTTATCAAGAATTCGATCATGGCTATCAAGAAACAGATCACTGTTGTCAATAATCAGATCACGTTTATCAATAATAAGTTCACTGTTATCAGGAATCAGATCACTGTTATCAATTATCAGATCACTGTTATCTATTATCAGATCACTGATATCAAGAATCAGATCATTGTTATCAATAAACAGATCACGGTTATCAATAATCAGATCATTGCTATCAAGAATCAGATCACTGTTATCAAGAATCAGATCATTGCTATCAAGAATAAGATCACTGTTATCAATAATCAGATTGCAATTCTATCAAGAATCAGATGGCGATTATTAATTATTAGAAGCCACCCATCTTTTGTATAAGGATGCATTAGCCCTTACAAAAATATCCGTCAATTAATATAATCCTCGTGTCCTAAGACAGCCAAATAACCTGTTTAAGGAGCGACAATTTAATATTTGGATGGGGGAAGGGAGTACTGAGAGTTTTTTTTTCATCAAAATTTCCTTTCTTTTCCTTTACTTTGATATGATGGAGTTTACCACTAATGACAAAAATAAGTTCTTATTGTTTTAGTAAATCAGAGCAAGAATAAAATTTTAAGACATTTGCTGGCTGAAAATTAGTTCCCAATAATCAACGACCTCAGATGAAAATTAAATGGTCAACTACGTACATACCACTTGATTTCTTGAGTGTATCCAAATCGATAAGTTTGAATGTAGGTAGGATAAAAATAGGCGAAATCCTGCAAATTGTAAAAGAAAACATTCCCGTTTTGAACACAGTTATGATGGAAAAATATGTTTTTGACTATTCCAAATTTTGACAAACGACAAACTGCTACAAATTGCCTTTCTAAATTAATTATTCCATCGAATATGCGAGCAATGTATTCCAGTAAGGAGGGTTTCTCCAGCCCCAGGACTATCGCTAGTGATTCGTGATTTGTCTTGCGGAGTAGCTTGGCTGTTTGCTGTTGTTTACGTTTGGAGAATTGTGTTTATAAAACGTGTACATTTGCGAGTTGGTTCGACTCGACGCTTTTTAGCATGTGACTCAATGTTTTTTTGATAATAGAAGCACTAAGTAAATTATAGATATCGGTTTTAGTTTTTTGGGGGTAGGGGTTATTTCAAATTATGAATTGACCAAATCGTGGGTAAAATAACGAGTGTAGAGTATATCAGTAAGAAAAAAATATATCCATGTACATAAAATACATATTTTAAATTTTATAACAATTTGTTACTTATAGGTGAAGACTTTTAAGTTTTCTCAAGTTCTTCTATCCTTTTCAATAATAATAATAATAATAATAATAATAATAATAATAATAATAATAATAATAATAATAATAATAATAATAATAAGGACTTAGCACAGTGTCTAATCTTTAGAAGCTCTAAGAGTTTTACAATATTATAAAATATAAAAACCCATACACAATGACAAGATTACAAACATTAACGCCATGAAATTAAAAAAGAGAATAAGATAATAAAAAACCATATACAATGTCAAGATTACAAAAACTAACACCATGAAATTACAAAACATAATTAGATAACAAGATAAAAAACGTATACAAGGACAAAATTACAAAAAAAACTAGCACCATGAAATTACAAAACAGAAAATACTGACAATAACAAAGCAAGTGAACATTATTTAGTCTTTACGTATGTTCTTGTAGTCGAAATTTGTTAGTTTTAAGAACACTCTTGAATGACATTGTTCTTGTGTCTAATATCATTCTTCTTAGAGTAAATGTTCTACACGAAGTTTAATTAGTCATTAGCATGAATGTATTCACCATGAATCTTAATATGTCGTAAAATGTTATAAATGTATCATACGTAAATCTTGATTGGTTATTAGTATAGCCTAAATGTATCGTATGTGAATCTTGATTGGTTATTAGTATAGCCTAAATGTATCGTATGTGAATCTTGATTGGTTATTAGTATAAAGGTATCATATGGAAATCTTTATTGGTTTTTGTATTAATGTATCATACGTAAATCTTGATTGGTTATTAGTATTAATGTATCATACGTAAATCTTGATTGGTTATTAGTATAAATGTATCATATGTAAATCTTTATTGGTTTTTGTATTAATGTATCATACGTAAATCTTGGTTGGTTATTAGTATAAATGTATCATACGTAAATCATGATTGGTTATTAGTATAAATGGTTTCTACACGAAGCTCAATTAGTCATTAGCATCAATGTATTCACCAAGAATTTTAATAAGTCATTTGTAAAAATGTATTATATATGAATCTTAATTAGCAATTGGTATAAATGTAATATACACTAATCTCGATTAGTCATTGGTACATATGTATTCTACATAAATCTTAACAATCAGTATAAATATATTTTACATAATTTTTTACTATTAGTACAAATATTTTCTAAATTAATCTTAATTAGTCAAAATTTTCATTCCGTGATTAATAACCCGTTTCATGTTTTAAATTATAAGCATCACGAATATTTTAGACTGAGGAAGATTAACTTGTGTGACTTGTTACGTATTGGTTCGTTCAAAGTAACAGTAGAATATAGTAGAGAAAATAAGCTTTAAGTTTTAACAAAGATTATTTTATTTCCCTAGAAAACACGGTGAAAAAGGTGAAAATATAGAACAGAACTTACGGTTTGTGAATAAAAATCCAAAAGATTTCTCATAGAATAGTGAATATATATGAGTCCTATTATTAAAATATTCTGTATCTTGTTTAAAGATGAAATTGTTTCTAAGTTGGAAGAAATTGATGTCGGATGAAGTTTTCGCACAAATATTATAATTTCACTTTTCCAAGACGGAGGATAATGACGTCAGATAAAGTCTTTAAAAGAATGTTCATAATTTCACGTTGAACCACAATTTGTACAGTACTATTTCAGTTTAGAATGAATTTCACTGAATGTTTTTGTCCTATACCACTTATGTAGTTCTCCAGGGAATAAATTATTATTCAAAAGGTAGATGAACTCCTATAGCTGTCATCTATATTAAGGCACATCTCTGGTTTTATAGATGTAATGAAAGTTTAATTATTTCCGGCAGAAGAAAAATATGCCATTCGTATTCAAAGCATATAATTCTACCTATTCCAGCAAAAGAAACATCATACCTTCTTCTCAAAGGCATAATACACAATTAACTACGACATAGCTGAGAGATATTATTCGACTCGCTATTTCACAAGGACCTAAGTCTATTTAAACTAAACTGAGACGTCATTACATGCTGCACGCTCACGGAGAAAACGTGCTTATTTCAACATCTGACAATCGTATTTACACGACACAGAAAAGACCTTGGTCACGGCCAATCATTTACGTCGTTTATTTATCAAACCGGCTATCTAAAGACTCTTACAAAAGCCGAGAAACATATTTACGTTCTAAATAAACAAAACTCTTACTAAAGCCGAGAAACAAATTTATTTATCAAATCTGGCTATCTAAGCACTCTTACGAAAACCGATAAACATATTTACTTTCTAAATAAACAAAACTCTTACAAAAATATCAGTTCCCGTGAACAGTAATCATCATCACAATACAATACAATGATACAAAATGAAATAAAACAATTCAAATTTTACATACAAGTAATTAAAATGCAAAATCGTAATAGACTATGAAACAGAAATAAGAGGATAGACTTGTGTGACTATAAAACAGAAATAAGAGAATTGATTTATGTGATTATAAAACAGAAATAGGATGTTTGATTTGTACCACTATATAAGAGAAACAGGAGCATTGATTTGTTCCACTATAAATCTTAAAAGAACAGTGATTACTTTCCACAACATTAAAACTAAAAGCAGGGAAATTTAGAGGAACGACTATTAAATCTAAAAGCAAGCAAATTGATTGGTACGACTATACAACCCAAAAGCAGGTAAATTGTTTTGTACGATTTTAAAACCTAGAAGCAAGGAATTTGATTAGTACGACTATAAAGCCTGGAAGCATGGAAATTGATTGGTTGACTAAAAATCCTAGAAGCAGGGAAATCGAATGGAACGATTTTAAAATACTGAAACAGTGAAATTGATTGGTACAACTATAAAATCTAGAATCAGCGAAATTGATTGGCTCAGTTTTAAAACCTGGAAGCAGGAAATCTGACTGGTACGACTATTAAACAGAAACAGGGAATTTGATTAGTGCGACTTTAAGATCTAGAAGGAGGACTGATTTGTACTTTAAAAGAAATAAAACTTTAAAAAATATTTCATAACTGAAATGATGCAGAAGGATAAATATTATGCGTACTATTGACAGCACGTACTAGACTCTTTGATAGAGAAAACCACGAGAAATCCAAAATCAAGAAACCATTAAGTGTTTCAGCAGCAGATGAGGTGAATCCGAAAACTTTAAGAGCAATCAGTTCTTGAAAATAAAACTTCATACAATATGTTGACACGCAATCGTCAGTAACGCTAAACCGAGACATCTAACCAGGTTGCACTAAACCGAGGCTTCAACAGCGTTAGCGCATTTTTATTTATTTGTCTTGACGATTGCGTGTCAAATTTTTATGCTCCCTCATTTACCGACCGTGGACATTCACTGATGGACGTCACCCTCTCTGTTGCTGATGTGTGTGGTGTAATAAAATCATTATTATATTAATAATAACGCTAGCTGTGGAATCTCGTACAGCTAAACTAGCTCGACAGCGAATTTGGGAAATTAAGAAATGTCACCCCGTCCTTGATTCTGTCAGGCAGCAATTACAACGTCATAAGTAAACTATAGTAGAATTTGCAGAGTATACAGCAGGTCATTTTCAGACGTTAGAGCATCCTGCTAAAGCAATCGGGAAAATAGCAGAAAGAACTAAACAAACAAAAACGCCATTCAGACCACCCGTATTGAGGAAGAAGAAACAACTGGAAGTGGTATCATTGCACCTAATTCAGGTACCAGGGGAAGTGGTCTTATTACCCCATGTCCCTATAACGTCAGTGCCGATGTTGATAAACTAGAAATTCCGATTGGCGGAAGACACGTCGGTAATAATTCTTTTGAAATAATTAATGTTGGAGCTGCTATTTGTCACAGATTATTCACAGGCAATATCATGGGCAATAATATTTATGACTACCTCATTGATGAAATCGTTGATGATTACCGCAGTGATTCGTGCAATTAGATCAGTGACAAGAAAATAATATGATCATACGTGATCAGCGTGGACCTGTTATGGTCAGTTCGATAAATGCACGATTACCAACATATAAAGCGATCTACGGAGATGAACTTGGAGATGTTGTTCATGGTCTATTCAGAAGGATAGCCCCAAAAGCAATACCGATTGCAAATTAAATGGGAATGATAGCTATTGACGTGGTTCGTGACAGAGTTATTGGTGTTGTTATTTTCATTTTTCACGACTTCTACATCCAAAAAGATACATTGGTGTTAGATACATTGAAAGTAAATTTTATTGTAGGATGTAATTTGTTTAGACAGTCAATAAAGTCATAGAGGTCTTCTAATGAATAATTCCAAATCATAAAAATGTCGTCTAAAAATCTTAAACCATAAATATAGTTTTAAGAGTCTTTTATCAAGAAAATCATTTTCTAATTTTCCCATAAATAAAGATTCTTAAGAAGGTGCCATAGGACTACCCATAGCTGTTCCCAATTTTTGGAGATAGTTTGCATTGCCAAATTGAAAAAAGTTATTATATGTATCAAGCACAATTTTTAACAAGTTACAAACATGTTCTTTAGATGATTTACACGTATATTTGTTTTGTTCAAGATAATATTTAGACGCTTCTATACCATCATTATGTGGTATATTTGTGTAAAGTGAAACAACATCAAGTGTAACCAGGAATGAATTTTCAGGTAATTTTGGTATAGATTTTAATTTTTTAATGTAACCAAAAGTATCTTTAACATAACAAGGTAATGATTACATCAGTGGTTGTAAAATATGATCAATATATTTGTGATATATTATATGTAATTGAGCTACATGTTGAAATAATGGGTCTTCTTGGATATCTTAAAGGTAGTGACTTATCAGCCGTTTTATGTATTTTAGGTAAAATATAAAGCTGAGGTGTACGTATTTTATTTGGGAAAATATCAAGTTCATCATATATGGAACAGTTCTGTATAGAGATTTCATCAATACATTTGATTATTTTTGCATTAATTTCTTCTGAGGGATCATAAGATAGTTTTAGTTTGCATAATATATTTCATCATTTAATTTTCTTTATATATATATATATATATATATACTGATATTTGAAAACGTATTTCAAATAGCAGACTCAAGGGCCTCGAGTGGCCGAGCGATTTAAAGCGCTGTCCGTTACGAATCACTGCCATCTCACCTCTGTCTGCGTGTGTTCGAGTCTAGGATTCGGCGAATGTGGATATGTGAGAAAGCTTGCCAGTAACTTCTCGTGGGTCGGTGGTTCTTTCCGGTGATTTCCCGGTTTCTTCCTCCACCATTAATACTGGCCGCCATGAATAGCCTATCGTGTGCTGAAAAATGGCGTTAAGCCCATCAGCTAACCTTCTCCGACTCACTATCAGTACTTCAGTCACTATATAATAGAAAACTGGAGAATCCCCTATTGGCTAATATTCTTATTAAGCATACTGAGTTGAGTACCTCACATAATATAGTATACTGTTGGTTACCCAGCCATGTTGGAATTAAAGGTAACGATAAAGCAGACAGCGCTGCTAAAATGGCCCTATCATTAGAACCATCTGATTTTGAAATACCATATACTGATTTTAAACTTTGTATCAAAGACTGTTTACGTCAGAAATGGCAGGCATCATGGAATGATGCCGTGAATAATAAACTTCATACCATCAAGCTAATTCTAGGAGAATGGACTCCTTCCTACAGAGCCGACCGTAGGGAGGAGGTAGTCATTGCTAGAATTCGAATCGGCCATACTTATTTAACCCACTCCAACATGCTAAAAGGAGAAGACCCACCAGAATGCATATCTTGCAATCAACCATTCACAGTTAAGCACTTTATGCTGGAGTGTTTCGACCTCCAATCTACACGTAATAAATATTACAATGTGCAAGACATGAAGGAGATCTTTGATACAGTTAGTATATCTTATATTACATACTTCCTTAAAGAAGTAAACCTATATCATAAGTTATAACTTCTATTGTATCATCTTAAACATTTTTATGTGCTTTATATATATGGTTGCTAGATGTTAATTACCTTTCATATGTTTTCGTTGTCATATATTATTTGCAATCCCCGTTGATCGGGAAACTATTTTTGATCACCTTTACCATTCATATTGTTCTACCTTTATCTGTTTGGTTTTGTATCGCTGGCTAATACAGATTTCACCATTTGTATATAATAAAGAATATAACCTTTTGTATGGCGCTAAATGGCCTCTTTGTGCTGGTGCGCCGTAAAAATTCAACCAACCAACTATATATATATATATATATATATATATATATATATATATATATATATATATATATATATATATATATATATATATATATATATATATGTATTTATGTATGTGTAAAATTATTGATCACAACAGTATTGGGGTTGGCCAGAGAAAGAACCTGTTTTTCAAGGACCACCAGAACCTCAATGATCTGATTTTAATACAGACAAGCTAGCATTTATAAAATGTCCAAATTATAAACATTTTAATGTATTTAAGGATTTATCCCATAAAACTTTCCATGTTGATAGTAAGGAGTATATCGAATTGATATTCAATAATGCAATTTTACTGAAGAAATCCTAAAACAAAAAACTAAGGATAGAAATTCTAATATAACTATGGCTAAAGAAATAAAACAATAACATAAACGTGCACGTGACAAATTATAACAATTATTTCACCAGTACACACATGAGTTTCCAAATTATAATCTTAAACAAAAAAATCATTACAACTGTACAACATCTGAACCAAGTAAATAAAATCTGACGCTGAATTATGTCATGAATCTATGATAAAAGTGTAATTGATAAATGTCATGAAATGATAATTTGCATTCTCATTCTACCTTATACAGATAAAACACATAATTGTAATTTACGTGAATATATTAAGACCACAGAGGCAGATCTGCCAAGTTTTAAATGCGACGATTTGATGATTATGATATGCAAAAAGCCTTCAATAATATTATTGACGAGTATTACCCCGGAAACATTAATCTAATCCATAACAATGATTCAGATGATAGTTGTCATCATATATCACCAGGTGTTTTCAATATTGCATCAACGATTACAGTTTACCTGGTGTGTGATACGATCGATGGCAGCTACCAGTCTCGGTCTAGGTCTGAAGATCTTGAAAGATCCAGGCATGGATACAGCAGGATATATCTAATATTCATTTGTTCCTGCTTTACCACCTGGATTTTTATTGAGTCGGTACCTGTTAATCTGGTTTATCTGAGATGTCATAATCCTCTGTTGTCACGGATACATTTTAGACTTACTGGAAAGCACAGACACCTTCTGTATTTAAGAGATAAACCATTGACAATATGTTTTCATGTAAAATCGTAATAAAGGTAAGGGACATTAGTCCTAGACAAAGTCATGGAGAGCAAACAAAATCCCGCCCGGGTACCGAAATCGGACTTAAGTTTCATTGGGTCCATAAAACCATACAACGATAATGAAAATAATAAATTATTTTGTGTAGTAATATATCACATATCAACACACGAAAGGCGTTGTATACAACAAAACGGTACTCAAAAGTGTCGTTAAAACAATCTTGACTCTTTTCCCACACATAAAAGTTTATTGTTAATGTAATTATTGATGATTATTGCGATGAAAATTTCTGTTAACATAGGAACATTTTAAATTAGTTGCAACGAGAACATATTAGAGTCATATGAGATAGTGATCAAATTTGAATTACGCACATTCTTGCCTTAAATGGTCCAAGTTAGAGGAAATACTTTATGGATTGTCTGAAAACTATAACTACCCAAGCAAAAAAGATTTTCGAACTAAAAAAAAAATAGACGCCGCCGACAATAGACAAAACATTTTATTCTTCGATTTTACAACATTCACTTTCACAACATTCACTTTCATAACTTTCGCTTTCAGAATTCGATTGTTTACAATCCGATTGTTTATAATCGCGCATAATTTGTTCTACTGTTTTGCACATGAATTCGTAATCTTTTAATTTCATATCTTTGAGACGACTCTGATCTAATTTTCTGAATCGTCTGTGAAAGTGGAACGAAATGCCTGACGTTTGTATCATCGCCATAAACTAGAGGTTGTTTCATTGCCTGTTGGAGGAGTTTAATAAACCTGTCTTCGGCTGCTGGTGTGTATCTTTCTTCATAGTTTCGTTCTTGTAAAACTTCAAAAAATTGTGATTTTTGTCATGATTAAGTTAGTCAAAAAGTTATAAACACTCAGTTAATTTATGAATTTCAGAAATAATCGCATTAATATTTTCGTGATTCATTATATAATAAAAAATATTACTTTAACTAAATGATATTTAAAGTAACAGAAATAGACGATAAAAGTGACTAGCACTTTGCTGTTAGATGGAAGATCCCTTACTAATTTGCCAGTTTATCTCCCATTCCCTGGGTCCCTTCTTTTTTTGACAGTTTATTTGCCGTTCCATTGAGTCCCTTCATAATGTAACCTTAAATGGTGCTATTTTCTTTCTAGCTGTCAATTCTTTATGACTGTACTTTTATGGGGTACCTTTCAATGTGGATATATTTCTTCCTTGAGTTGTAGAAGGCTCATCACTCTTACTGTCTATTTTTACCATGAGGGAGTGATTCTGTTCTACACCTCATGGTGATAACTTATAAATTTTGTGCAACCTCTACTAAATCAAAACTCCGAGAAGTTCAAAATCAACATCCACCACGTTTTTTTAGCAGATTTTATTTTTAGCTACCATAATTCTTTTTCCTTTTGGTATGGAGCCACAATTAATAAATGCGATATATCGCAACCGTAGACAAATTTGTTAGTCACAGAGTTGGACCACCAATTTCCACAAGATGAGAATGAAAATCCGCAGATCTACACGAGTATTTTCTGCTTTCATATGTTTTAAAGTTATCGTAAAGTCAGCATTACTTGGAAAGCCATAAAAAGCTTGTCTGGATGGAATCAAGGAGGCGTTGCCTTTTTTAATTATAATACCATTTCAAAGCTCTGTATTTTCTGCCTTCACAGTTTATACACAACTGTATTCTCCAATGACTCCCTTGCTAAATTACAAGCACAGCTTTGGTCCTAGACTTCCTCGTTGCACGCTCTGCAGGTGGTACCTACATAAATCTGTTTCACAAGACTTATTACAAGGAGTTGTAGATCCAAACAGCAGCCTCTTCCAATGATTCTTTGTTTTAATTAATGTATATTATAAATTTAAGGTTAATGTCAATATATGTTTGCCTTTATTATATGATTGAAGAATTTACAAGTTTATATGCAAACAGGCCATCTCAGGCTAGATTCTATATTGACAGAATAATCCAGGACTTGCCAAGGCGGGCTCTGGTTGATGTTGATTTGACGAATAAGACATTAAAGAATCGTATCCATGAAGCCAAAAAAAATTTCGCAACGATGGTGCGACTTATGTGTGGTCAATATTCAGAACATAACCCTCAAATTCATGTTACAATGAATGACGTGCGAGCAAGCACAATCAATAATTATTTTGACGTTCAACGAACTCACGAACAAAGATACATTTTAAGATTAAAATTTATAGCTGTAGACACGGCCGACATAACCTGGATTATCCGTGACAAACTTGACCCTGTTCGACAATCACACTGCGCTGAGATTTTGTCATGTTAAGCAAAACTTCTAAACCAGGAATATTGACGGGTATCGACAAACCATTTTGTGGGTGAGCATACCCTGTATCATCTGGATGATAAAACTAGTGTTGATGATCATCGAATCGACCAATCAAAATGTCGACCATGAATTGTGTTGCTGCAAGAGACATTTCACAAATGATTTGCGGGGGAATGGTTTAAGGGATCTTAGAAGCAGAAAAACAAATTAATGGGCCGAGAGGGTTAAAGAAAATGGAGATACAATTCAAGACGTTGCTGATTTGAAAAAAAATTAAAATTTCCGATAAGGATGAAGTCGCTAACCGGCGAGCTTTTGTACCAATGAAATTATAAATCAAACGTAGCTTTGATAGAGATCGTTCATCATAATTCTCAAGAGTGGACGTCAGATGTAACATTAATGCCACGAAATAAAACCATTAAAATATATGACAGTAACATTTACGATTTTATCAGAAATATCAGTAAGAGTGACCCTGTGTCCGTGTGGTTGTTTCAAAGTTCCCAATGTAGAAATTATGATCAATTTGTACGGCCTAATGGAGATACTTATGGTACACAATATCTTAATTCAGAGATGATGAAGATTGCATTTAAATGCACGAGTGATGCTAATATTATTTAACGATTATTCAGCAATTGCTTCTCTGTTCCGTTAATTGCTTCTCACTTTGCTCAGGAGTAAAAGTCATAGAGGCCAGCACGGTTGGAATTTCTTGAAGATATATAAACGCAGTTATGTTGAATACGAACAATGCAGATTGTGGAATACTAATGCTATTATAAAGATGTTATTTGAGTTGATAAGGTTGCATGATATCCCGGAAGTTTTCTTGGAATGGGAGAATGGAGTGTGCTAAGTATTTTAAAAGATTTGGAATTACGTTACACGACATGATTCGAGTTGCGATAAAAATACCTTTGCCAGATTTAAACTCGACTGAATTTGTGTGTATTGAGTCATTCGAGTTTTCATTCGAAAACCTTCATGCGGTTGTCGCTGTTTGGTGTGGTCGACATTTTAATAAACGTATGTTGGACTCCAACAGTTTTATTACGATGTTTGCTTGATGCAAAAAAAATTGATGCCGATAACCGTGAGTGAAGCAATAGTATCGCATCGTTCCAAAAGATGTCTAGCTACCAAAACCTCTGAAATCGTCAGAGGTGACGGTGGCGACGATGTCAGGGGTAAAGAGGGCGACGAAGACGTCAATTATGATATTAGACTTGCAAAAGAATCTTTGCAGAAAATTAAATGGAAATTTACGCAAGGAGGATCATATGATCATAAGCGACATTCTACAAGATTAATTATCGACAATGCTGAATTCCATTTCGTAATATCCGATACAACATAAAAAATATTTGTAAATCGAAATAATGTTAGCTTATCTGACGAAGATAGATTAGGAATAGTTGTGAGCTTTATTGATTGCGACTCACAATTGTTTGCTCAAGATCTTTGATGTTAGTGTATGTTTCGACAAACTTATTATCGATGATAAATAATTGCCTGATACCGCGGTTAGAATTGCCCTGAACTCGTTTTATATCAGCAAAAGACATGCATGATTACTAAATGAATTACACATCGACGTTGATGCGTCATGGAGCCAATGGTTAATGAGAAAAGAAAAAAACACTCCGTTATTCTGATTCTGCTGATTATAGAGAGGCACCAACAGGGAGCTACACCATCGTTTCTCGAAGACTCCAAGACGGACGGATGCCAACAACATATATATATATATATATATATATATATATATATATATATATATATATATATATATATATAATAGTAAAATGTCACAGCCTTCATCAGCACCATCGGTATATAATCCTGAGACCAGACATAAAACAGTTTATCTCCATGGACCTGGAGGTTCCGGTAAAACAACACGTGCTATTCAATTATTTCGAAATCTGGAGATGATTGTACTAAATCCTACTCACAGACTTCCCAGAGAGATTGAAAGAAAGAGGGGTTAAGTCTTAAACTTATCAGTTTCTTTCGATGGAAAGGTTATGCGTGGACACCTGAACGGATGGGTGATAAATATAATCCACAGATTATTTCTGGAATGAAAAATGCACAGCATTCCTTGATGTATTAAAAATGTTTCTTGGTTATTGATTCGAAATACTGCAGTTATCATGTGCAGCGATAATGGTCAGCCACCAACCTTTGTCGGCTCATCACTGCACGACTAGTTAAAATAATTAGTTAATTAATATGAGGAAATATTTGATGACGATATAACTATTGATGAAGCACTGAAAGAGTTCAAAAAGCTGCAGCCAAATAAGACTCATTGTTGATAATACGTGAAGTAATTCCAGAAACAACAAACGACGATTTTTTGAATTTGTGGAGACCTGCTAATTTGATAGTTGCAAATTTAGTTCATCTAGCCTTGTCAAGAGTCATAAGAATGTCTCAGCTACAGAGGGTTATCATAGATTGCGCAAAAAATAATAACCAAACTCTGGAAATCAACGCATCGTTGTTAAAAGATAAAATAAGGAAAACCTTAGCTGGTTATCAGCTGTGTGACAAAAAATAGCGCGACTTTGATCTTGATGCTATATTTATCATGACACTGAAAGAACACCAAAATAATCACTGTTCTAAATAATTAATAGTAATCTCAACCACGCGCGAAAATTTGAAGCTGACCTGTCTTGAGTGTAATTGAGGTCGAGGAACCAGAAAGAATCGTCCTTCACAAAAGTGAATGCTGTGGTAATTGTGTATCTTCAATAATTACTTGTAATTGTTCACGTACAAATCCACGCTGAGGAGCAGTTGAATCTAGTTTGTAATTTGCAGGTCTACCAGTGAATCTTACCACACAATAAATGTTATCTGTGGTTACACACCAGGCTGGGTCAGTCGCTTTTTCTACCCTCTCCCTCAGGTTCCTTAGGCTCATGTAAATATTCGACTGTCACATTACTCAGTATTTGTTTGAGAAAGAGTCATGTCGCTTAATTGGTATGTGTTTCTTCAAGACTGCATCAATGAGATCATAGAAATTTCAAAAGTAATTTTGTTTTTTATCGTAACTATCATACTCGGTAGTCTTGCAACCCATTCATGAGATCTCTTGTCCCTGGACATAAGGTCTGTGGATATTTCCTACGCATAGTGATATTCAAACAATCGCTCAGCAAGTGTTAAATTAAATCGCTGAACGATTACCTGATAGCGATGAATTGCAGTGTGCCCTTGTCTGATTTTGACGTTATGTTGTTTCATCAGAGATGTTCCTGCACCAAGATATTCGTTGCCAGGATTAGTTTGTAGCAACCGTGGCCATCGCAGGCCCCCCCGTTGATAAATTCGTTCAAAAGAGCAGATGCAACTTTAGTGGCTGTCTTTGTTGATAGTGGTTTTGCTTCTTTATATCAACGTACAACGTTAACGACTGTCAACGCTTGTTTGTATGTGCACGATTGACGTCTAATAGTTTTAATAATATCATGCTGTAAAAACAAAATATCTGACTGATTATCAATATGTGCATATTAAATATTTTTGGGTGGTGGCAGGTAAACTTTTTATATTGCCTGTCGTGCTAAACAATCTGCAGCACGTTCGACACCTGCTGCATAAGCAAGTTCACTAGTTGCTGCTCCATCCCTCCAATATCCATTGGGCTATAATAAATTGATTCCATACAATAGTTATCTATGATCAATTACCGGTCCGTAGCACTAGTTTACCTTTCATCGCAGATCTTGTCAAAAAAATTAGCAAGTGATTCTCTGAGAGATTTTGTATTTTTTTGACAGACTTTAGAGTGTAAATCAACTTCACGTGTGCAATATGTCGCTGTTGTAGATCTGGATTTTTATACGCAAAATCATGAACGTGACACGCTTCATCAATCTCATATATTAGATGCTCTCCAGATCTTGATTAATCTTTATCGCCCTGTCGGATATCAAGCTGGGTTCCAGGACCTCAATAATTATATCCAGGAAGATGCTTCACGCCAGGATACGTAGTCCATGGATCCCCTGGTAATTTTCCCAGTGAAGTAGAGATGTCTCTGCCAGTTTCATGAGAGATACATTTGTATTGTTTGTAGATCTCATACACTTCCCTGTAAGTGCAGGCTTTTTATTCCTTGTCGTTATAGTTTTAGTCTACTGATGGGGGTGAGTGCTAAGCATCAAACACAATACAACTTCATATAATTATTATATATTCTTACAATACGAATGCCATTAACTTTTCAGCGACACTAAAGCAAGACCAATCAAGCACCATCCAGCACTACGAAATTCAATCAGAGCAATTATCATATACCCATCCGGGTCTGGTAAGACGCAATTGTTGCTTAACCTGATCATGAGATGACGTAGGTGGGATAAGTTGTATTTAGTGACACCATCTGAAGATGATCAGCAATGCTACCAAATGCTTACATATTTTAATGAAAATGCAAAATTTTTGGACGAGGACGGCTATGATATTATTGATTTTATCACCGATATTGGTGATGCTCTATATGTGGATGATCCCCATGGATGTGCCAATAGTCTTGTAGTGTATGACGATGTGGTGCTAGACAATCAAATCCAGCTCGAAAATTTTCTCGAGGAATGCATAAAAACACCGATACGATTTATGTTACTAAGCGATATATGCAGATACCTAAAGTAATTAGAGACAACTGCAATCTTCTGGTTGTCTTTAATGGTGTTGATATCGACACACTAAGAAATATTCACCAGACATGGTGTTCAGGATACATGAATTTGATTAAATGTGGAAACTTCTTTTCAAAAGCGTACGCAAATTCTCATGGTTTTATCACGATAAATTTACATGATTCTCGATCGAGATATCGGTTAGGTTTCGATGAAATTTTTGTTTGAGAGACCTGCCCCCTGACCCTAACTTTCTTTACAATACACACAGCAGTATGTACTCTGACGTCCAACAGTGATTGTCCGGTGTCGGTAAACAAGCACTCATAAAAATTTGACACGCAATCGTCTAGAGAAAAAAAAAATGCTCTAACCCTGTTAATTCTCGGTTTAGTGAAACCCGGTTAGAGGTATTGGTCTAGTGTTGTTGCGTGTCAAATTTTTCAAGAATGTTTTAGTTTCAAAAACGGACTGCTCTAAAAGCTTTCGGATTCACCCTGTCTGTTGCTGTTTCCATTCGTGGTAACTTTCCACCCCGACTCTCAAACCTAAAACAGTTCATTCGAAAGCATTGTTTTGACTTCATTCCTCTAGACCTCTACATAGGGGTTTATTTTGTATAACAAACGTTATCTATGCGGCGCTTTTTGTTGTCAAGCTAATTTTGCGCCCATTGTCCAGTCTTAAATATGATCAAAATAAGTAGGTTCTAAATGTCATTAACTCGATAGCCTGCTCGACTGATATTGTTCCATGACTTTTTATTTCTATATCTCTTGATAAAATTTATGGCAGTGATTCAAAAATGGCGAATCCAGACATATTTCATAAATTTTGCGTTACATCCATACATCCATACATACATACATAATTGTATATATGTTTGTGCGTGCCAGACAAGAAAATCAACTTATAGTATATCATAAATAATCTATTGATTCATTTTGTCCATAAGACAGTGGCTGAAATAAGTCAACGGATATAATGTATGCCCATATAGTCATGCAGGAGCATTTACTCATCTTAAATTAAACATGAATTGTTTTTCTGTAATTTATTGTTAATGTAGTTTAAATAAAGTTTATTCAATAACCATTTAAAGGTAATCAAATTCTAAATAACCACACTCGGTACTGAAATAGTCGTTACTGAATGAATATACATTACCTGTAAGGCATTTAATATACGGTGTACTGCTATGAAATATTGTCATGCTTCTTGCTGTTTATACTGTGATAAAGACTAAATGGACTCAGAACACAATTCATTTCACGATATGTTTTCTACATTTGTTTCTTAGTACTGAACTTTACACTGTGTGACAATCAATAAAAATCATATTTTAATTTAAAGTACCTTCAAAGACGACTTCTAGGTGAAGTTCTGGTCATGGGTTCACCTGCATTTTTTGAGAGGCTAGACTGTTAACAAACCAATGTTCAATAGAACGCATATTTCACGTCCGAATCATCACCAAGGCTAGGCTTTATTACTCACTGTATACTGTCGTCGAAACACACAGACAACCACACCATAAGCTCACATTATAAAGAATAAACAATTCCCTTTAAATCAATACCAAGAATGCCTAAATCTAACTCTTGTGTCACCACCAAAAGGTGACCGTAAAATATACTCTAAAAATAGACTGGAACTACATTCATGAGTACTGAACCGGAATCGTTAAATGAATCTGATTCCATATTGTTGTATGCAATTTTACGACATATTGATATATATCCTATTGTGTGCAATTATACAACATATATTTATACATCCTTCGACATATTTATATAGATCCTGTTGTGTACAATTATACAACATATATATATATATATATATATATATATATATATATATATATATATATATATATATATATATATATATATATATATATACACACACCCTGCTTTGTGTCATTAAATAACATATCAAAACAGATTATGTTGTGTGTTAGTTTCCAACAATATTCATATAGATCCTGTTCTGTGTAATTTTACGACATTTGTATGGATTCTGTTGTAAGTTTGCTAAATATTTTATATAACTCTTGTGCTTATTGTTACAAGATATTTTAGTGATCATGTTTTGTGTTATTTAACAAAATTTTTAAATTGAATATATGTAATTATATATATATATATATTATTTATATATATATATATATATATATATATATATATATATATATATATATATATATATATATATATATATATATATATATATATATATATATATATATAAAGAGAGAGAGAAAGAGAAATAGATAGATAGATAGATAGATAGATAGATAGATAGATAGATAGATAGATAGATCATGTCTTGTGTAATTTAGGAACATAGTTGTATATTCTATCTTTATCAGGCAATCCATCCTGATCAAATCGGTCCTTTCACTAGAGGGCTTTAATTCGACAGCTGTATGTTTTGCTGTTTTTCTATCATCACCAAAGATCTCACGCACAGACTGACAGAGGAGCCCTGGCAGAGTCGATTCGCAAATTAACACGTTATATAAACACATTCATCCCAGCATAAACAATAAAACACGGCCAAGCGATTTCCAAAGGCGAAAAAGCAAAGAACTAATGCTTACTGAGGACCTGTGCGACCCATCCACGCGGGATAAACGGGCTGCACGTGTTGCTGATATGCCTGGTCTACGTTTAGTTTTGAAGGTAATGTAAAGAAAGTCTTGTCATGATTGAAGTGGATATATGCATTTAAGGAGTTCTACCTGTATTTCAAGACTGCTGTTTATTGGAGAAAATGCACTTGTAATTAGCTCAAAACATGTAGATTACGAAAGATCATAAAAAGACTAATGTGAAACGCTGCATTTTGCATAGACCAGAAGAAATTATCCTACATTAGAACTTTGTATTGAACGTAAATCTAGTAAATATAATAGTTATGTAGTTGTAAGTCACATCAAGAAAGCCATGTGTCATATGAAACAGTTTACGACAGGGTAGAAATGAGTTCTAATTTGTACTGTGATTATGAAAAGGCCTGAAAAATTATGTAAATGGAAAGAGGACATGCTTTTTGTCTGTACTTAAATACATAAAAATTACTAGTCTGGCGTTACCATATAAACTTGAATATTAAAAGTTTGTAAAATGGTTTCTTTTCGTCTTTTTAATAAGTAGACAAGAGTGCCGTACGTTTTATCGAGAATTGTTTCATAGTGTTCCCGAGAGGGAATAATTAAATTGTTTCTTGCATTTTGTACTTTCGATGGCAAATTCTTGCTTACACGGGTATAATACGCATCATGGAGGCAAAATGTTGTATCTCAAATTACATCCGTGTACATCAGACTGAGAGTACAATATTTTTCATCGTAATTACAATCTAACTCAGACTGTCAGCAATATCACAGTCAATACTCTAATGGAATATAAGCAAGTTTAAACCTAAATACCTGGATGTTGACATAATTAGATAGACAGGATATAAATTGCGATAAATGGAAAACGAATTATTCTGTAGCAACTCATTTCTTTACAATGATGAACCTATCTTACTCTTGTCTTCCTAAAAATGGAGACAAACATATCGAGATAATATGCTTATTAAATAAGGAAAGTTTTATTAAATAATAACTTTCATTTTAGCTAGTTTTTAAAACTCCAACTTTCTGATAATTCACTAACTCTTTAAACGTTGGTACATTTGGTCCGAAATGGAAGTGTCTGGGTGATAGTTACTTTCATTGTTGTCTAAAATAGCGGTAACCAAGGAGATGATGAATTTAATCATCCATGCAGTTTGCATAAAAGCTTGAAAAATCTTTCCTCTTTTGACAAATTTTCCCAGCTTTCCTTCTGTATTGGTTAAAAAGCTTGAAAAATCTTTCCTCTTTTGACAAATTTTCCCAGCTTACCTTCTGTATTGGTAAAAAAGCTTGAAAAATCTTTCCTCTTTTGACAAATTTTCCCAGCTTACCTTCTGTATTGGTAAAAAAGCTTGAAAAATCTTTCCTCTTTTGACAAATTTTGCTTGCTTTCCTTCTGAATTGGTTAAAAAGCTTGAACAAATCTTTCCTCTTTTGACAAATTTTTCCAGCTTTCCTTCTGTATTGGTAAAAAAACTTGAAAAATCTTTCCTCTTTTGACAAATTTTCCCAGCTTTCCTTCTGGATTGGTTAAAAAGCTTGAAAAATCTTTCCTCTTTTGACAAATTTTGCCAGCTTACCTTCTGTATTGGTAAAAAAGCTTGAAAAATCTTTCCTCTTTTGACAAATTTTCCCAGCTTACCTTCTGTATTGGTAAAAAAGCTTGAAAAATCTTTCCTCTTTTGACAAATTTTGCCAGCTTTCCTTCTGAATTGGTTAAAAAGCTTGAAAAATCTTTCCTCTTTTGACAAATTTTTCCAGCTTTTCTTCTGTATTGGTAAAAAAGCTTTAAAAATCTTTCCTCTCTTGACAAATTTTGCCAGCTTTCCTTCTGAATTGGTTAAAAAGCTTGCAAAAATCATTCCTCTTTTGACCAATTTTACCAGCTTTCCTTCTGTATTGGTAAAAATAAAGCTTGAAAAATCTTTCCTCTTTTGACAAATTTTGCCAGCTTTCCTTCTGAATTGGTTAAAAAGCTTGAAAAATCTTTCCTCTTTTGACAAATTTTTCCAGCTTTCCTTCTGTATTGGTAAAAAAGCTTGAAAAATCTTTCCTCTTTTGACAAATTTTGCCAGCTTTCCTTCTGAATTGGTTAAAAAGCTTGCAAAAATCATTCCTCTTTTGACCAATTTTACCAGCTTTCCTTCTGTATTGGTAAAAAAGCTTGAAAAATCTTTCCTCTTTTGACAAATTTTCCCAGCTTTCCTTCTGTATTGGTAAAAATAAAGCTTGAAAAATCTTTCCCCTTTTAAAAATTTTTACCAGCTTTCCTTCTGTATTGGTAAAATAGCTTGAAAAATCATTTCTCTTTTGACACATTTTCCCAGCTTTCCTTCTGTATTGGTAAAAATAAAGATTGAAAAATCTTTCCTGTTTAGACAAATTTTCCCAGCTTTCCTTCTGTATTGGTAGAACTTTTTACATGTGCGAAATTTTACTGTAGATACCTTACATGTATATGTATTATACGCTTCTTAAAGCAGATAATGTTTCTATTTTAATCCGTTTTAATATATATATATATATATATATATATATATATATATATATATATATATATATATATATATATATATATATATATATATATATGTGTGTGTGTTTTAAAACTGTTAAAAATATAAACATTTTCTGTTGTTAAAAAATTTTGTGTTTTTAAAACATCTTGTGTGTTTTATCCAGTTTGAAATGGATTACTCTATTGTAAGCTAAATTATATATTATACGTGCAATGGACAATGAAAAACCTTTAAATGATGATGATGATAATGATGATGATGATGATGATGATGATGATGATGATGATGATGATGATGATGATGATGACTCGCTACCCACTATTTAATGCTATTTAATGTTGAAAAGATTAGATGAAACCAACTATTTCAAATGTGCTTACAAAGTTAATGATACGATATTTCGCTTCGATTTTGTGTATGACTGGAGAAAACAAGATGTTGAAAATGCAAAAC
Source organism: Potamilus streckersoni (assembly GCA_016746295.1). NCBI lineage: Eukaryota > Metazoa > Mollusca > Bivalvia > Unionida > Unionidae > Potamilus > Potamilus streckersoni. The sequence continues at coordinate 210,781 of JAEAOA010001888.1, read as the reverse complement.
CATATTTCTCACTATTTAAGTATTCGACATTCCAAAATGGGCAAAGTCATAGTAACAGTTCCAATTAATGTATGTATTATGATATGTATAAAACTGAGCTAGACCCGGAAAATAACCTATTACGTTGATTGTGATATGTTTACAGAGAAGCTACTTGCTAATTAATTTACGTGCTAATTACATATGCTGAATAGAGTGAGACGGATAGACATAGTAGGATAGAGAGAAATTATGGCGAATTATGCAGGAAAATTGATTGGCAGAATTCATTTTATTTGTGTTTGTCTATGACCATTTAAAAAAGAAATATCTTAATGAAGTTTGTTACCTCTATCAGTCTGTACAAGAGTTGTATCCTCTGTACAAGATTTGTATCCATCATGATACACAATAATATATTACTTACAAGAAATCTTTCTTACTATATCAATTTAGCTTTTCATCTTTGACAGCATTTAATAACACATGCGAATACAGAACTCAGTTGAAGTTCCACCTTCATAAATTTATCTTCTGAATAATTATTGGAAATTATGTATGTATAATCATTTTGAATTATGTATGTATTTTCACGTTGAATACTTTGTTTATTCATGTTGAATTTTATAAAAATAATCATGTTGAATTATGTATGTATACTCATGTCGAACTATGTCTGTATACTCATGTTGAATTATGTATGTATACTCATGTTGAATTATATATGTATACTTATATACTCATGTTGAATTATGTATGTATATTCATGTTGAATTATATATTTATACTCATATACTCATGTTGAATTATGTATGTATACTCATGTTGAATTAAATACGTATACTCATATTGAATAATGTATGTATACTCATGTTGAATAATGTATGTATACTCATGTTGAATTATGTATGTATACTCATGTTGAATTATGTATGCATACTCATGTTGAATTATGTATGCATACTCATATACTCATGTTGAATTATGTATGTATACTCATATTGAATTATGTTTGTATACTCATGTTGAATTAAGTTTGTATACTCATAATGAATTAAGTTTGTATACTCATGTTGAATTATGTATGCATACTCATGTTGAATTATGTATGTATACTCATGTTAAATTATGTATGTATACTCATATTGAATTAAGTTTGTATACTCATGTTGAATTAAGTTTGTATACTCATGTTGAAATAAGTTTGCATACTCATATTGAAGAAATTGTGTATACTCATGTTGAATTATGTATGTATATTCATGTTGAATTATGTATGTATATTCATGTTGAATTATGTATGTATACTCATGTTGAATAATGTATATATACTCATATTGAATAATGTATGCATACTCATGTTGAATAATGTATGCATACTCATATACTCATGTTGAATTATGTATGTATACTCATATTGAATTAAGTTTGTATACTCATATTGAAGAAGGTGTGTATCCTCATGTTGAATTATGTATGCATACTCATGTTGAATTATGTATTTGTACTCATGTTGAATTATGTATGTATACTCATGTTGAATTAAATATGTATACTCATATTGAATAATGTATGTATACTCATGTTGAATTATGTATGTATATTGATGTTGAATTATGTATGCATAATCATGTTGAATAATGTATGTATACTCATGTTGAATTATGTATGTATACTCATGTTGAATTATGTATGTATATTGATGTTGAATTATGTATGCATAATCATGTTGAATAATGTATGTATACTCATGTTGAATTATGTATGTATACTCATGTTGAATTATGTATGTATACTCATATGCTCATGTTGAATTATGTATGTATACTCATGTTGAAGTATGTATGTATATTCATGTTGAATTATGTATGTATATTCATGTTGAATTATGTATGTATATTCATGTTGAGTTATATATTTATACTCATGTCAAAATATGTATGTATACTCATGTTGAATTATGTTTGCATACTCATGTTGAATTATGTATGTATACTCATGTTGAAGTATGTATGTATATTCATGTTGAATTATGTATGTATATTCATGTTGAATTATGTATGTATATTCATGTTGAGTTATATATTTATACTCATGTCAAAATATGTATGTATACTCATGTTGAATTATGTCTTTGTACTTATGATGAATTATGTATGTATATTCATGTCAAATTATGTATGTATATTCATATTGAATTATGTATGTATACTCATGTTGAATTATGTATATATACTCATATTGAATTATGTATGTGTACTCATCTTGAATTATGTATGTATATTCATGTTGAATTATGTATGTACACTCATATCAAATTATGTATACTCATGTCAAATTATGTATGTATACTCATGTTGAATTATGTATATATACTCATGTTAAATAATTTATGTATAATCTTGTTGAAATATGTATGTATACTCATGTTGAATTATATATATATATATATATATATATATATATATATATATATATATATATATATATATATATATATATATATATATATATATATTCATGTTGAATTATGTATGTATAATCATGAGTTGAATTTATGTATCTATACTCATGTTGAACACATTTTATTACTATGCAACACAGCACACACTGTTTACTAATATTGCATTTTTATTATATGGGCCAATGGCCTAAGTTACTGAGTAAAATAGTAGTAGTAGTAGTAGTAGTAGTAGTAGTAGTAGTAGTAGTAGTAGTAGTAGTAGTAAAAGTAATAATTACCACCTGCACAATACACTTTATTAGCTTTCATCTCTCAAGAAAATGACACCAATATTTATTCTCAGGAAAAATTATTCATATATTACTTAGATGAAACTTATGTCAGCTTTTTAAAAGCTCAGAATATGAACCAAGTTGTTTCTAAGGTAAGTAATTAAATGTGTTACGTGTTTTAAAAAAATATCAAAGAAACATTATCGCACTTCGCTATTTAGCATGCTGATAGCGCTTCCATTTAGCTTTTCATATTAGGACCTCGTTTTGTGTAATCAGGCAAGATCATTTGGTATGAATTCAATTGTCGACTTATCTGAAAAAGATAAAGCTGGAGAAGGGTTTTATACGTTCCTTCTTAATCGTAATATGCCAACCAAAATCTGCCTTGAATCTGCATAAATTTACGCCCACTACCTTTCACATTTCATGGTTATTTTATTGGGGAGAAGGGTAAATTGTGTATTTTATATTATTCACAGACGGATTTTAGATCTGTTCTCAAATATGTTAGAATCCAGCAGCTAACATTCTGATGTGTAATCTCCTATTTCACAATTTACATCTCCCGTGTTAAAGAGAGCCATCAATAACGTTTATCTCTAGAGTGTCTGCCGAAATTTACACTGGCTCGATTCGTATCTGTCGGAAGTGTTCCAAGGTGATAAAAATATACTTAACACCAACTATATCCAGCTTTGCGTGGTCGTAAAATTACAAATTAGCTACAGCGCCTATGTCGCCAATATGTTTAGAGAATATTACTATGTCATTTTATAGCGAATGCATCGACCTGTCGACAAATGGGAAATCCAAGTTAATTGTCGGTACAAAAAAGTACGCTTTTGTTGTTCAAAATATGCAATTTGTAGTTTATGTTTTGGTACGTATTAACTGGAAATTAACACAATGTGTAAGATTCGACAAAATTTCACAAGCACTCGAGGTGTTATGGTATTGAATGTATTTTGAAATTCCTCGACGTTTTGTAGTGGTAAATGAAAGGATTATCTAACAAGTCGTAGATGTAATATATTTTAAAATACCATATCACATTTAAATCCTGGATTAGTTACTGGATTGGCAAGAAAAGGTTATATATCTATCTAATCGTATACAACTAACGGGTTTCAATAATAGTCTTGTAGCTTTCACCGTCTTTAAAAGTACAGAAAGAGAAGACCCAATTATTTAAACTAGTTGACAATTGGAACATGTTTGGGTCATTTAGCCAATTATAGGAACACGCATTGTAAAATACCAGTTGTTGCAGACACGTGTACTTTGTTTACTTTATCACGTGACTTGACTACGTATTTTAAAGAGTTCATTAAGGCCACTCGTTGGTTAGGATTACTTCCACTGACATAACTATTCATATTTTAAATTTTTAACGCATTAAAAATGTCTTAAAATTTTGTGAATTACCCATAATGTTATCAGAATACTTTCGATTTTCCACAAAATAACAACAATGCGACTGCGTTTTTCCACGATTTATTGTTTTCACCCTTTGTTGACTGTATTTCGAACTTTATTACTGTACCCATTTCTAAGATCGATTGGCAAGAGAAAAGAAACTCGAGATATTCCTTTCACTCGATTAAGTATCATTGTTATATGACTCCATTTTTGGTCCTTCTATGTGGTTGAAATATTCAATTCCACTTCTGACTGTTTCCAACAATTATTCAAACTGTACTTCGCGTAGTCACTTTGTATCCAAATAAAAATTACAACCAATGGTGAAAATCGTGAAATTTAATGAAAACTGGACGGATGTACTATTATATGTTGCTCTGTAATTAAATAGTTATTATGAAATATCCTTTCAGTTCTCAAATATTGGAGTGAAATACACGAGAAAATGAACTTAAATAATTGTATGTAATACTGAATAGGTCAATGACTTTGCAAAGTTCATTATCAACAGTTTGACCTTTTCATACTTAAATCATACCAAACTTCTGTAACACTTACTTCAAACTGATTTTACAATTTATTATAATACACAATTTTGTTTATCACAGTTGTATTATAGCTAACTAATTTTTGGTGAGGAAAAGACGTCATATTTTGTTCCATCACATGCATTGTAAATGAATTTTAAATGAAAAAGGCGTAATTTTTTTTCCATTTCTTTACTAATTTAAATGAAGAGATTGATCGAAAGCCAGTTTGTATGGAGCTAAACTTTCTTCATAAATCAGAGAAATTATTAATTATGTTTTAACAGAAACTATTTACTAGATACAAATAAGTGATATTTGTATATTTCAATGTTTTACTAATTCAACATCAAACACATGCTGATATTCAATTTGTTTTTTAACTAGAAATAGTTGGACAATTTATTCGAATTGCCAGAATACTGTTTGCTGTTTATTTTAGTCATTTCACGATTTTATTTGGATATGTCGGTGTTATTCATTAATATTGCTTATCATCTTAATATAAATGGGAATCCAAGGAACCCCAATTTATCTCAGGCTGTCGTGTTCTTGGGTGATAAAACACAAATTATGCACGCTTAAACAACGCTTCTCAGGTTATAAATTTCAAATTAACGACAGGAGGCGTGTTTCAAATTTGTCAGTTTACAGTAATGATGTCATTATCAGATGCTTTTTATGGTTCATGACGTGTCAGTGCCGATGTAATCTGGTTATCAACTGTTCAAACTTTTTGGGTTGGGGTAAGGGTGGGGTTGAGATACAGATGGGGACTTTATCAGGAATGGACCTTGAAAGTGATAACCTGGATATTCTGACGGAAAAGGATGTGAAATGTATAATAATAATAATAATAATAATAATAATAATAATAATAATAATAATAATAATAATAATAATAATAATAATAAATATTGACGACTGAAAACCTGTTTATTTATCGGAATCTAAGAAATATTCAGAGAAAAAAAATTTCCTTAATTCCATGTTGTATGACATTGTGGTCGATGAATACCACTGTTCTGAGAGAAACAAATTAGTGTCATCATCTTAAGTCATCACATTGTTTCTTTCACGAGTCCTCATTATTAGCAAACACTCGAGATCCATCTTGATTCCTCACTATTAGCAAAACCTCGAGATCCATTTTGATTCCTCATTATTAGCAAACACTCGAGATCCATCTTGATTCCTCATTATTAGCAAACACTCGAGATCCATCTTGATTCCTCATTATTAGCAAACACTCGAGATCCATCTTGATTCCTCATAATTAGCGAAAACTCGAGATCCATCTTGATTTCTCACTATTAGCAAACACTCGAGATCCATCTTGATTCCTCATTATTAGCAAACACTCGAGATCCATCTTGATTCCTCATTATTAGCAAACACTCGAGATCCATCTTGATTCCTCATTATTAGCAAACACTTGAATTCCATCTTGAGTCCTTGTTAATAGATAGCACATTAATTCCTTCATGAGTCTTAAATTTTAATCAACATATGAACTCCTTCTTATTATTAGCAATATGTCAATTCAGTCTTGAGTCCTAATTATTATCCGACATATCAATTCCTTATTAAATCAGCAAACACATGAATTCCTTTTTGAGCCCATGTCATTAAACAGCGCATGAAGTCCTTGAGTTTTCGTCATTGGCCAGTGCATGCAGTCCTTGAGTTCTTGTCATTGGCCAGTGCATGAAGTCCTTGAGTCCTTGTCATTGGCCAGTGCATTATGTACTTCCTGAGTCCTCGTCATTAGTCGATACATGAAGAAATTATTGAGCCCGCAGTATTAACCAACACATGGATTCCTTTTTGAGTCAGCTATGTCATTAAATAAGAGAGGTTGAAATTCTTAAGACCAATTAAAATTCGTTTTCATTTAGATAGCAGATCAATAGTGCGTTTCCTTTTCCCAAAGCCTAAGAATTAAATAATAAGGACGCTTCATATAACAATTGTTGTATTAGAATACAATGCAAGATCCTTAACTCTTCTGGTTGTATTATAATATACAAGTTCTTTAACTCTCCTAGTTCTATTAGAATACCCTGCTTAACTCTTCTGATTGCATTAGAATATCATGAACGTTCCTTAATTTTTTAAGTTTAATTATAATATCATGCAATTCCATAACTATTCTTGTAGAATTCGAATATCATGCAATTCCATAACTATTCTTTTGTATTAGACTATCACACATGTCCTTTACACATTTTTGCTGTGTTATAATATTATACAAGTTCATTACCTCTTCCTGTTTATTATAATACCATGCAAGATCCTAAACACTTATTATTGTATTAGAAAATCTTGCAAGATCATTTACACTTCTTCTGGTATAAGAAGTGTGATGGAATTTGGATAATTGACACTGAAAGTATGATGATCAAGACAAGAGGTATGACGCCATTTGGATGCATGGTACTGAAAGTAATGATCAACAAGGCATGGCTGTGATGCCATTTGGATGCATGGTACTGAACTTAATGATCATCAAGGCATGGCTGTGATGCCATTTGGATGCATGGTACTGAAAGTAATGATCATCAAGGCATGGCTGTGATGCCATTTGGATGCATGGTACTGAACTTAATGATCATCAAGGCATGGCTGTGATGCCATTTGGATGCATGGTACTGAACTTAATGATCATCAAGGCATGGCTGTGATGCCATTTGGATGCATGGTACAGAAAGTAATGATCATCAAGGCGTGGGTGTGATGCCATTTGGATGCATGGTACTGAACTTAATGATCATCAAGGCATGGCTGTGATGCCATTTGGATGCATTGTACTGAAAGTAATGATCATCAAGGCATGGCTGTGATGCCATTTGGATGCATGGTACTGAACGTAATGATCATCAAGACATGGGTGTGATGCCATTTGGATGCATGGTACTGAAAGTAATGATCATCAAGGCGTGGGTGTGATGCCATTTGGATGCATGGTACTGAAAGTAATGATCATCAAGACATGGGTGTGATGCCATTTGGATGCATGGTACTGAACGTAATGATCATCAAGACATGGGTGTGATGCCATTTGGATGCATGGTACTGAAAGTAATGATCATCAAGGCGTGGGTGTGATGCCATTTGGATGCATGGTACTGAACGTGATGATCATCAAGACATGGGAGTGATGCCATTTGGATGCATTGTACTGAAAGTAATGATCATCAAGGTGTGGGTGTGATGCCATTTGGATGCATTGTACTGAACTTAATGATCATCAAGGCATGGCTGTGATGCCATTTGGATGCATGGTACTGAACGTAATGATCAACAAGACATGGGTGTGATGCCATTTGGATGCATGGTAATGAAAGTGATGATAATCAAGGCATGGGAGTGATGCCATTTGGATGCATGGTACAGAATGTAATGATCATCAAGGCATGGGTGTGATGCCATTTGGATGCATGGTACTGAACTTAAGGATCATCAAGGCATGGCTATGATGCCATTTGGATGCATGGTACTGAACGTAATGATCAACAAGACATGGGTGTGATGTCATTTGGATGCATGGTACTTACTGAACGTAATGATCAACAAGACATGGGTGTGATGCCATTTGGATGCATGGTACTGAAAGTAATGATCATCAAGGCATGGCTGTGATGCCATTTGGATGCATGGTAATGAAAGTGATGATAATCAAGGCATGGCTGTGATGCCATTTGGATGCATGGTACAGAAAGTAATGATCATCAAGGCGTGGGTGTGATGCCATTTGGATGCATTGTACTGAAAGTAATGATAATCAAGACATGGGTGTGATGCCATTTGGATGCATGGTACAGAAAGTAATGATCATCAAGGCGTGGGTGTGATGCCATTTGGATGCATGGTACAGAAAGTAATGATCATCAAGGCGTGGGTGTGATGCCATTTGGATGCATGGTACAGAAAGTAATGATCATCAAGGCGTGGGTGTGATGCCATTTGGATGCAGTGTACTGAAAGTAATGATCATCAAGGCGTGGGTGTGATGTCATTTGGATGCATGGTACAGAAAGTAATGATCATCAAGGCGTGGGTGTGATGTCATTTGGATGCATGGTACAGAAAGTAATGATCATCAAGGCGTGGGTGTGATGCCATTTGGATGCAGTGTACTGAAAGTAATGATCATCAAGGCGTGGGTGTGATGCCATTTGGATGCATGGTACAGAAAGTAATGATCATCAAGGCGTGGGTGTGATGCCATTTGGATGCATGGTACTGAAAGTAATGATCATCAAGACATGGGTGTGATGCCATTTGGATGCATGGTACTGAATATAATGATCATCAAGACGTGAGTGTGATAACATATTATCTGCAGATTATATAAAGAATACTAGTGTGCTCTCAGACGGAAACCATGTTTATTATTTTATTAAGCTTTTGATGCTACATAAAATTTATTCTCTTTGCAACGAACGGCAATGCAGTTTTACAAGACCTACACGAGTAGATCGGACAAAAATGTAATTAAATAATCCCGTCCTTCGTCTTCTCATATTATCCACTATTTCCTGTAAGACTTCTATTTATCATGAACCAGAATTGTTTGGTAAATAGATAATCGTGATTGCAGCTTTTTCTCACATAATTCTTCCTGAAAGTTACCATGGTTATCTATTTATCTCCGCTCAAACACGCTATGTTAGGTTTATCTTTCATCGGACATATGCTTTAATTTCTAAATCTCGAAATGGCGTGCGTTCCAATAATGATAGCTTATTATGATGAATATGCAGTCATCAAGAAGTAGGTATGCCCATTCTGTACAATAGTTAAACCCTTGCACTTTTAACGCATTTGTTCAGCAACATATATATATATATATATATATATATATATATATATATATATATATATATATATATATATATATATATATATATATATATATATATATATATTGGTTTGATATTTATATGTAACCATTTATATGGCCAGTTATTCACATGTACTTAATCACATGTACTTTTTCCATTTATATGGTCAGTTGTTCACATGTACTTTATTTACGCGATTTAATGTTCATGCGTACATATGTGATATGTGAATATACTTGTACGTTGCACTGGCAACAGTGCTATCTTAGTATTAACTTGGAGTAATGTTATCTTGGAAAATGTTATATTGGAGTAATGTTGTATTGGAATAATGTTATCTTCGAATAATGTTGTATTGAAATAATGTTATATTGGAGTAATGTTGTATTGGAATAATGTTATCTTGGAGTAATGTTATCTTGGAATAATGTTATCTTGGAATAATCTTATATTGGAGTAATGTTATCTTGGAATAATGTTATATTGGAATAATGTTATCTTGGAGTAATGATATCTTGGACTAATGCTATATTGGAGTAATGTTATCTTCGAGTAATGTTATCTTGGAATAATGTTATATTGGAGTAATGTTATCTTGGAATAATGTCATACTGGAGTAATGTTATCTTGGAGTAATTTTATTTTGGAAAAATGTTATATTGGAGTAATGTTATCTTGGGGTAATGCTATCTTGAAATAATGTTGTATTGGAATAATGTTATCTTGGAGTAATGTTATCTTGAAATAATGTCATATTGGAGTAATGTTATCTTGGAGTAATGTTATCTTGGAATAATGTTGTATTGGAATAATGTTATCTTGGAGTAATGTTATATTGGAATAATGCTGTATTGGAATAATGCTATATTGGAGTAATGTTATCTTGGAGTAATGTTATCTGGGAGTAATGTTATATTGAAGTAATGTTATCTTGGAATAATGTTATATTGGAGTAATGTTAGATTGGAATAATGTTACATTGGAGCAATGTTATCTTGGAGTAATGTTGTCTTGGAGTAATGTTATATTGGAGTAATGTTATCTTGGAATAATGTTGTATTGGAATAATGTTATCTTGGAATAATGTTATATTGGAGTAATGTTATCTTGGAGTAATGTTATCTTGGAGTAATGTTATATAGGAGTATTGTTATCTTGGAATAATATTGTATTGGAGTAATGTTACATTGGAATAATGTTGTAAAATTGCTATGTTCCAGAAGTATTAAGAAAGAAACTACACATGCCATGCTATTAAATGTCAAGCAAATGGTGTCTTTTACCTGCTATGGCAAATAAGTAAATTTGTTTTCTATAACAACATTAACAGAAATAATTAAATCTTGTCCGTGTAATACAATAATGCTTTGAAGACGTGTTCAATAATTGGGAAAAAAAAGGAGGAAAATGAAAAAAAACAACACCGATTACTGCATTTACCTCATACATTTTTTTTCTTTTGTGAATATTTATTAGGTGTAATTGTACCTGAATTAATCAATATTACGCAAACAACTATACCTTAAATATAGGCAACAAAGCGAATATACTTTTTAAAATATGCTCTATACAAATACGTATAACTCAAGCAATAGGAGGAGTTCTAGCTTATTTGCGACTCAGTAAGCAAAATTTGTTAAGCCGAAAAATGAATTGCCCAACCAATGAAATCTTTCATCTTTACGTTCCACTAGGAATTTCCTGGCGGTGTCACTTTCTTGAGCACCAATGGCTCAAACACATGTCCTGTTGAGAGATACGTGGAATAATTGCCACAAGTTTAGAGAAGGTTTATAGGCTAATTTTCGTCTTTTCTACCATTTAGATGACACATCCTGGCTGCTTTTGATAAATGAACCCATTATAATTTATTTCCCATAAATGTCATACTCGAAAGGCTTGTCCTCACGGACAATTACTTTCCTTTACACTTGTCTTCTCCTTCTACAGATTATTGTTTCCAATAAAAAATAAATAAAAAACAATATGTGTGTTACTTGATTTTCCCTTGTGTACCGTCAACATGGTTCATGGTAAATCAACGTTTTTGTTGAATAATATTTTAAATAGAATATATCTATATCGGTAAATGCATCGTTGAATGAAAAACAAGTTTATATGTTTATATATACTAAAATATGCATACTAATATATTAAAATATGTATACTAATTATTAAAGTATATATTCTAATATTGTAATATATATATATATATATATATATATATATATATATATATATATATATATATATATATATATATATATATATATATATATATATATATATATATATATATATATATATATAAAACCGTGTCGGAAAAACAGAATGGGAGCAGCGGTGGGTGTTTTCATAATTTTTTAAAATTTTTCTAACCGTTAGGGAATAAGCAGAATGGGAGCAGTGGTGGGTGTAAAAGCGAAAGTCCTATACATGGATCATATACCAAACACAATGAGGGGCCCCGAGTGGCCGAGTGGTCTAAAGCGCTGTCCGTTACGGATCACTGCCATCTCACCTCTGTCTGCGTGTGTTCGAGTCTAGGATTCGGCGAATGTGGATATGTGAGAAAGCTTGCCAGTAGCTTCTCGTGGGTCGGTGGTTCTTTCCGGTGATTTCCCGGTTTCTTCCTCCACCATTAATACTGGCCGCCATGAATAGCCTATCGTGTGCTGAAAAATGGCGTTAAGCCTAACAACAACAACAACAACCAAACACAATGAAGAAATAAGGACATAACACGATAGCTGACCCTGGTTGATAGGAGGTGAGATTCGAACCAGCACCAGTTCCCTCCCGATTCCGTCACGCTAGCCACTGATCCATCGTGGCTAAATCAAACCAAAAATAATTTTTAAAAAACACGAGTATCAAAGCAGAAATCAATAACTGTATAAAAGCTAATCACGACAGAAGAAATCACAACAGCTTTCAATAATAAATACCAATAATCGCATTTAAACATTTATTTTACAAAACACAAGCTTTAATCCCCAAGTGAATTACATACGTAGCTTTACGGCAGACAGCCATTGTGTACACTCAGACAGCTGTCGATCATAAACAGCTATCATTCTCATTCAGACAGCTGTCGTTCACATTCATACAGCTATCGTTCACATTTCAGACAACTATCGTTCACATTTCAGACAGATATTGTGCACATTTCAGACAGTTATCGTTCACATTTCAGACAGCTGCATTCCAATCCAGTGTAAATTATATTCCAAAGAAACATGCCTAGTCACCTACGCAGGCTATCTTTACAGACACGTGTTAATTTTTCCTACTACTTAAACCAAATATTTTTATCAGACGTCACTTCCCTCAGGGCATATATGGTACTTCTATTACGTTTGTTTAAACTGAAGCAATCCAATTCCAAACTGCCGTTAGAGTCATGATTGACACATCTTCAATGGTAACTAAAGGAGAGTTTTAATCTGGAATCTATATCATGCTTGGTAACATTTCCGGGAAAGGAATATTAACCCTAACGAGTATTGTAGTCTTGTAGACACATTATTGTGACATAAATTCTTTATGTATTATGGGACACATTTTTATGACATAAATTCTGTATGTATTATGGGACTCATTATTGTGATATAAATTCTCTATGTATTATGGGACACATTATTGTGACATAAATTCTTTATTTAATATGGGACACATTATTGTGATATAAATTCTTTATGTATTATGGGACACATTATTGGGACAAATTCTTTATGTATTATGGGACACATTATTGTGACATAAATTCTTTATGTATTATTGGACACATTATTGTGACATAAATTGTTTATGTATTATGGAACACATTATTGTGACATAAATTCTTTATGTGTTATGGGACACATTATTGTGACAAATTCTTTATGTATTATGGAACACATTATTGTGACATAAATTCTTTATGTATTATGGGACACATTATTGTGACATAAATTCTTTATGTATCATGGGACACATTTTGACATAAAATCTTTATGTATTATGGGACACATTTTTGTGACATAAAATCTTTATGTATTATGGGATACATTATTGTGACATAAATTCATTATGTAGTATGGGACACATTATTGTGACATAAATTCTTTATGTATTATGGGACACATTATTGTGACATAAATTCTTTATGTATTATGGGACACAATTATTGTGACATAAATTCTTTATGTATTATGGGACACATTATTGTGACATAAATTCTTTATGTATTATGGGACAAGATCTTAATCTAGTAGGAACATAAATTCTTTATATAACATAGAATAAAATTTTAGTCTGGCAGATTTACTTTCATAGACATTCTTTGTATAACATAGAACAAAATTTTAGTCGGACAGATACATTTTCATAGAATTCCTTTATAAATCAAATGACACGATCAGATTTTGCAAGTAAATATTCATTGATGATGGGCATGTATTGCAGAACTAGATTTCGATCTGATTTCTTCCTAGATTTAACTCTTCTGAAAAGTTTGGCTCTTATAATTATTTACTAAAATAAATGAGCCTTAGTCCCATAATGTCATAATTACTTTTTTTGCATAAAACCCTAATATCATAATAATTATGTTGGATAACATCCTAGTGTAATCAATAATATGTTTATAACACCCTAATATAATAATTACTCTGATATATAAAGCCCTAATATTAAAAATATAGTGTTGTTTAACACCTTACATCAACGAAGTCTAAGACGTACAGTATGTTTGTGATTGATTTATTAATATTGATAATTACCAGCTGTTTTTACAGACATGATACTTATAGCCTTCACGTTTTTACATTTTAATTAAATCACAAATTATCATTTAATAAACCCAGGGTATTTAATAAATTAATCATTTAGCTGAAACAACTTTTGACCTCTTTATACACAAACACAATATCATCATAAAAGAGTATTTAACCGCAGTATCCATTTGTTGTCATAGGAATTGTCACATAGTGTTTTATGTAAGAGAATGGCAACAATGTTGTTATTTTTTTTCAAGACCACTAACTTTTCTAAACCCAATGGTTTATCGTGCAAATTTTAATGTTAGTAAGTCAGGGACTCCGATCACGTTTACCTTATATCATATATAGAGGAATGCATTTTTTTTTTCATTTAATATACTTCTTAGGAACCGTATCACATGTTACAAATCAACAAATTTCATAAGCGTATGTTAGAATCGGTACAATGACCTGACATGTTAGAAACGGTACCATGAATTGACATGTTCGAATCCTATATTATGATATTTTAGAATCGGTACAATCGTCTAGGTAACAGCTATACGCTGTATATCCAATATTGCCCTGCCTTAAAGGCTATGTATGCGGACTTTGCCCTGATGTTAACACTATGTATGCGGACTCTGTCCTGATGTTAACATTATGTATACGGACTCTGCCCTGATGTTAACATTATGTATGCGGACTCTGCCCTGATGTTAACATTATGTATGCGGACTCTTCCCTGCCTTAAACACTATGTATGCGGACTCTGCCCAGATGTTAACACTATGTATGCGGACTCTGCCCTGATGTTAACATTATGTATGCGGACTCTGCCCTGATGTTAACATTATGTATGCGGACTCTGCCCTGATGTTAACATTATGTATGCGGATTCTGCCCTGATGTTAACCCCATGTATGTGGACTCTGCCCTGCCGTAAACACTATGCATTATGACTCGGTTTTGATAAAAACAATAATTATGCCAAGTAGATAGAAACTGGATGTTAAATGTATTCCACTTCTGCCTCTTATTCAATCATGAAAAAGAAGATTACGGCTTTAATAATTGCTGTACCAATCCTGTGATGTAAATAAAATTAATGAAGATAAAGGAGTCTAGGGAAACAATTTTTTACGAACTAACATGCATCGGCCGCTGGTGTTTTGATTGCGGAACAATGATGTGAACTCCATAATTGACAGATGATGAAAAAACAAAGAAAATAACTCACCAATATACACGTTTTTTGTGTATTTGATGAGAAGAATTTATTCCGGTATCCTGTGCTAATTTGATGTGTATGCAACTTAGCACCAGTCTACATAATTGCTATAGTGATACTAAATCGTTTGGGCTGCTACAATATACATATCACTTTTTGAAAACAAAATATTAAATTATCTGGTATTTTGCACGTGACAATTCTTAACAATATAATATAAGTCCTTGACGGCATCTAACAAATAGAAAACTGACTGGATTATTCCACCCAATAAATATGAGTGAAAAGTCGGAAGCTGGTTAAACCTGCATATCAATGTTATGATTTTCTTAAAATGTAATTCGCATAAAAGAGACACGGTGCGTCTTGTGTGACATGAGAGAGAGAGAGAGAGAGAGAGAGAGAGAGAGAGAGAGAGAGAGAGAGAGAGAGAGAGAGAGAGAGAGAGAGAGAGAGAGAGAGAGAATAATTATCCTGTGTAGAAATATTCCTTTTTAAGATTACTCAAGGAACCATAAGCCTTGGAGTGTTGGGTTTTATTTTCCGTGGGTCTCTGAAGTCCTGGTAGCCCAATGATTCTGTGGGAAAGCCGCAAACACTGATGGCTAGATGTCGTTGTTGTTCGAGTGAGATAAACGAGGTCTACAGTTCACACAGGAAAAAGGTTATATCAAATGAAAAAGCTGTGTTGGATAATTAATCATTTTTGATCTATCTAAACATTCAACCTAGTAACTAATTACCCTTCGTTTTAATGGAGATTTGATATCGACGCACGCAATTTTAGAAAGTTTGGGCCAGTTGAGTCCCTCTCTACCTATGCCAATTCGATTAAGTCTCTACGCCATATATATATATATATATATATATATATATATATATATATATATATATATATATATATATATATATATATATATATATATATATAAACGCAAACTGCAATCAGAAACTAAATGGTGTGTCTAAAACATATTGATAGAATTGTGTACAGATGTGGCACAATATTTTGAAACGTGTAATGTTATTTCATAACTTTATAATAATTCCGTAATAATAAAGGTCACTGGTCGTCTAGTTTGTCGGATGTCGAAAAATGAACAGTACTAATGTAGTATAATTGAACCATCCTGATCGGCAGTAGATTTATTTGAACTGTTTGAAGTCAACGATGTGCGTATAAAAATATATTTTAAACATGGTGAAATTTTTAAAAGCATTTAATTATTTGTGCGCGTTTATAATCCTAAAGCACGAGAGATTTCAGAAGGAAATTCTCACGTATTTTGTCCAGAAGAGACCACAAAGAATGTAGGGTGTTGTTAGTTTATCAAGTTGCTATGAAATGTTCCTGGATAGCTTGTATATTTTCAACTGAACTAGCAACTGTTTCTTCAATTCATAAGGCGAAGAAGGATCAGTAATATTTCCATTAAGCTTATACTAATTTGTAACACTACATATTTATTTTGGCATTCTGTTTAGATAGAAGACTCTTCATGGTTCATACATAAAGATAAATAATTACGCGAATTTTAATTTTACTTATGTATCCTTATTGAAAATTTCTTCCTTTACTTCAATTTACTTAAATTAAATATCAGAGGATTTAATTCTCCTTTACAGGGAACTTAAAGCGTTGAGGTTACACACAGGTGAAATAAGAACACAATCAATATTCATTGATGCAATTGTTTGATAACGTAGCAATTAATTCCAATTTTAATGCCTACAACTTTATATCACTCATGCATCAATTCGTTTTCAAATTATTGCATATTTTTCTTGGCAAACGTATAGCAATTAAAAGCGTACTGCAATTAATTCTCAAATTAACGCCTTAAAGATCTTACCATGCATACAGCAATTCATTCTCAAAATAATGCATAATTTTTTTTATCAAACATTCAGCAATTAATTTCAATTTTAATGCTAAAAATTTATATCACGCAGACAGCATTTCATTCCCCCATTTAATACTTAAATCTTTATATCACGCAGACAGCATTTCATTCCCAATTTAATGCTTAAACCTTTATATCACGATGACAGCATTTCATTCCCAATTTAATACTTAAATTTTTTTATCACGATGACAGCATTTC
Organism: Potamilus streckersoni; assembly: GCA_016746295.1. Classification (NCBI taxonomy): domain Eukaryota; kingdom Metazoa; phylum Mollusca; class Bivalvia; order Unionida; family Unionidae; genus Potamilus; species Potamilus streckersoni. Next base: position 193,192 of record JAEAOA010001888.1, on the reverse strand, counting down.
ATTCCCAATTTAATACTTAAATCTTTATATCACGCAGACAGCATTTCATTCCCCCATTTAATACTTAAATCTTTTTATCACGCAGACAGCATTTCATTCCCAATTTAATACTTAAATCTTTATATCACGCAGACAGCATTTCATTCCCAATTTAATACTTAAATCTTTATATCACGCAGACAGCATTTCATTTCTCATTTAATACTTATATCTTTATATCGCAGACAGGTTTTCATTCCCAATTTAATACTTAAATCTTTATATCGCAGACAGTATTTCATTCCCAATTTAATGCTTAAACCTTTATATCACGATGACAGCATTTCATTCCCAATTTAATACTTAAATCTTTATATCACACAGACAGCATTTCATTTCTCATTTAATACTTATATCTTTATATCGCAGACAGGTTTTCATTCCCAATTTAATACTTAAATCTTTATATCGCAGACAGTATTTCATTCCCAATTTAATGCTTAAACCTTTATATCACGATGACAGCATTTCATTCCCAATTTAATACTTAAATCTTTATATCACGCAGACAGCATTTCATTCCCAATTTAATACTTAAATCTTTTTATCACGCAGACAGCATTTCATTCCTAATTTAATACTTAAATCTTTTTATCACGCAGACAGCATTTCATTTCTAATTTAATACTTATATCTTTATATCGCAGACAGTA